>JAJPUD010002311.1:27477-40823 GCA_023553655.1 Myrmecobius fasciatus | reverse complement strand
TGTATATATATATATATATATACATATATATATATATATGTGTGTGTGTGTATGTATATGTATATGTATATATATATATATGTATGTATATATATATATATACACATACATACATATATATCTTCTTACTGAACTTGTAATCTCTCTGTCAGGAATTGAATAGCATGTTTCATCAAGCGTCCTCTGTAATTGTGTTTGGTTGATCAAAGTTGTACATCTTTCAAAGTTGTCTGCCCTTACAATGTTGTCATTAGTCTATCAATTGTTCTACTGGTTCTGCTCTTTTGTTCACCATTAATTCATACAAATCTTCCCAGGTTTCTCTGAAGTCATCCTCTTCATCATTTCCTACCCAATAACAGTTTTCCATGGGATTTATCTATCATAATTTGTTCAGTCATTTCCCATTTGATATCTGCACCACTTTATCATCCTGCCACCATTACTAAGGAAGCAGAAAGGTCTGCCATGGATCTAAAAGCCCTTTTGAATTTTTCTTTGTTTCATGGGTTGCTGTGCTCGAAGAATTCATCACCAAGAGACCAGCCTACCAGTGATGAGCATTTCTGTGCTTAGCTAGGCTGGCTAGGCTGGTCCTCGAAAAGCAGACTTAGTCTGTTGCCAGGACTGCTCTTGAAACTCTTCCAATGTGTTAGAACCTGCCAGAACTTGTACTGTGCTGGCATAGCCTTTGGGAACCCAGGGTAACTTCCATTTTATGAGGAAGCATTAGAGTAAAGACTTCTGATATTAAAGGAAAAACCAGCACCTGTCTATCTCAGGCCATTTTTGGAACATATACACCTGAAGAGAAGCCCTGAGTCTCTGGTTGTTTTGCTTGATACCTTGTCTAGGACAACCAGAAGCAGAGGGGAAAGTCTCTGAAGCAACAGTGAAGAACAAAGGGTTAAAAGGCTGTAGGCTAGTTGAGGAGTGAACAAACTTATCCAGTATTTCTTCAAAAATGCTTGATTTCTTTCCTATCTTCCCCTTGAATCACAGAGTGAGCAGTAGCAGTCAGAAGGCAGGAACCCAGGAGAGAGAATCTAGAAAGGAGCAAACAAACCCACCAAAGAGGTAAGGCACTATCATTTTGGTTTAATTTCATGGACTCTAAAAGCCAAGACTCATGCTCTTTCTCCCTTCCTTTTTTCCCTTTCTTCACTGATATGCATTCATACACAAGAGACTTACCATCTCAGGTATAACTTTAAGGCTTAGTTGAACTGGAATTGTTTAATCTTGTGCCAATTATGCACCTCTGATAATTATAACTCTTTTTGGAGTATTGGAATGAGTACTGGGGTATCCCAAAGAAGGAGATAATGGTGCATGCCCTTTGGTAATTTTCACTCTGATGGAAGAGACAATGCTTTATTAAGCACAACTTGCATGCAAGACATTGTGCTTGATGCTGGGTCTACAAAGATTAAATTAAAATGATCCCCACCTTAAAGCAGCTTACATGCTACTGAGGTGTGGGGGAATGGTATAACAAAAAGCAAAGAAGTGTCTTATTTAAACTTATTTTGAGGAATGAAAGAGATCTCTAACAACTGAGAGGAACAGACTTTGTAAAATCTTGAATCTGCCTTTCCTTATCACATCTAGTCTGTCCTTGGCAGACAATGTCATCACCCATTCTAAGGATGTTACTAGAACAACAATGAAAAATCCAAGTCCTCTGACCTTCTGAAGTTCATATGGTCATCCTCCTTCCAGAGATGGGAAGGGAAGATGAGAGACCAAGACTGAATCTCCCACCCCAAGTGATGATACCATTTTAATTTTCTGTTTTATAGACTACCCATATGATGTAACTATATTTCTTCAGTCAGTCCAATAAAAGCTTCCTGTGCAATATCATTCATCCAGTGACTTCTTTTAGAATTTTTTTCTAATCACATTTATAACCATTTTAATAATATTTTTTTAAATTCTGAATTCTAAAATCTCTCCCTTCCTCTTCTCTCCTTCTTGGGAAGGCAAGAAATTTTATCTAAGTTATATATGAGCAATCAAACAAAACCTATTTCCACATTAGTCATGTAATGAAAGAAAATCAAAATGTAACAAAAAAAACTAACAAAAATGAAGAATTTTTAAAGTGTGCTTCAATCTCCATTCAGATTTCATAGCTTTTTTCTCATTGTGGATAGCATTTTCCATCATGAGTCTTTTGGAACTTAGATCATTCTGGTACTGAGAATAGCTAAGCCATTCACAGTTGATCATCGCACAATATTGCTGTTACTCTGTATAATTGTTCTCCTGGTTCTGCTTCCTTCACTCTCCATCAGTCCAAAAAATCTTTCCATGTTTTTCTGAGAGCATTCTCCTTGTCTTTTAGACTTACAGGACAATAGTATTCCATCACAATTATATACCACAACTTGTTTAGACATTCCCCAATTGATGGGCATCTTATTAATTTCAATTTTTTGTCAACACAAAAAGACCTACTAGAAATTATTTTGTGCTATAGATTTCTTTCCTTTTTTAAAAATCTCTTTGAGATATAGAACTAGTAGTAGCATTGCTAGGTCAAAGGGAATGCATAGTTTCCTAATATAGTCCAGTTTCAAATTACTCTCCATAATGGTTAAATCACTTCACATTTCCACCAACATTGCATTAGTATCCCAATTTTTCCACGTTCTCTCCAACATTTTTCATTTTCCTTTTTTGTCATATTAGCCAATCCGATAGGTATGAGGTGGTACCTTAGAGTTATTTTAATTTTCATTTCTCTAATAATGAATTATTTAGAGCATTTTTCATATGACCATAGATAGCTTTGAGTTCTTCTTCTGAAAACTGCTTGTTCATATCCTTTGACCATCTAGCAGATGAGAATGACTTGATAAATTTGACTCAATTCTCTATACATTTGAGAAATGAGGTCTTTATTAGAGAAACCTACTATAAAATGTTTTCCCAGTTTGTGCAAAAACTTTTTAATTTAATGTAATAAAAATTATCCATTTTATAGCCCATAATGCTTTCTATCTCTTGTTTGGTCATAATTTTTTCTCTTATCTGTAGATCTGACAAGTAAAGTTTTCCATGTTTCCCTAATTTGCTTATACCATCACCCTTTATGTCTAAATCATGTACCCATTTTAACTTAGCTTGGTATACAGTAGGAGATGTTTCTAGCAAATTGCTTTCCAGTTTTCCCAGCAATTTTTGTCAAATAATGAATTCTTGACCCTAAAGTCTGAGTCTTTGTGTTTATCAAACATTAGATTACTATGGTCATTTATTCCTGTATGCTCTGTTCCTAAACTTTTCCACTGACTCCTCATTCTATTTCTTAGCCAGTACCAGATTGTTTTGATTGTTGCCACTTTTTAAAACAGTTTGAGACCTGATACAGTTATACTAACTTCTTTCACATTGCTTTTTTATTGATTCCCTTGATATTCTTGATATTTTGTTTTGCCAGATGAATTTTGTTATTCTTTTTTCTAATTCTATAAAATAATTTTTGGTACTTTCATTGGTATGAATAAGTAAATTTATTCTGGTGGAATTGTCATTTTTATTATATTGGCTCAGTATACCTATGAACAATTGATATTTCTCCTAGATCTGATTGTATGTGAAAACTATTTTGTAATTGTGCCTGTATAGTTCTGAGGTTTTTCTTGTCAGGTAGACCTCCAAGTATTTTATATTGTCTACTATTATTTTAAATGGAATTTCTTTTTCTAATTCTTCCTACTATACTTTGTTGGTGAAATATAGAAATGCTGATGATTTATGTGTTTGTTTTATATTCTGCCACTTAGCTGACGTTGTTAATTATTTCAACAAGCTTTTAGTTGATTTTCTAGGATTCTCTAAGAATACCATCATATCATCTGCAAAGAGTGACAGTTTTGTTTCTTCATTACTTATTGTGATTCCTTTAATTTCTTTTTAATCTCTAATTGCAATAGCCAGCATTTCTAGTACAATATTGAATAATAATGGTGCTAATGGGCAACCTTGCTTCACCCCCTCATCTTACTTAGACAGCTTCTAGCTTATCCTTATTATAGATAATGCGTGCTGATGTTTTTAAATAGATACTTTTTTATCATCTTAAGGAATGCTCCATTTATTCCTATGCTTTCCAGTGTTTTTAATAGAAATGTGTGTTGTATTTTATCAAAAACTTTTTTCTGCATCTATTGAGATAATGATGTGATTTTTGTTGTTTTCTTTATTGATGTTTTTCTAATATTGAACCAATGCTGAATTCCTGGTATAAATCCCACCTGGTCATAGAGTATGATCTTTGTGATATATTTCTGTAATCTCCTTGTTAGCATTCCATTTAAAATTTTTGCACCAATATTCATTAGCAAAATTTTTATAATTTTCTTCCTCTGTTTTTGTTCTGCCTGGCTTAAGTACCAGCATATATATGTTTTAAAAAGACTCTTTTTTCATATAATTTTTTCAAATAGTTTATAAGAACTGGAATGAATTGTTTTTTAAATGTTTGGTAAAATTCGCTTGTGAATCCATCCGGTCCTGGGAATTTTTTCTTAAGAAGCTTACTGATAGCTTCTTCAATTTCTTTTTCTAAGATTGGGTTATTTAATCATTTTATTTCCTCTTCTGTTAATCTGGACAATTTATGTTTTTGTAAATATTCATCTACTTCACATAGATTGTCAGATTTATTGGCATGTATTTGGGGAAAATAACTCCCAATAATTGTTTTAATTTTGTCTTCATCGGTGGTGAATTCACCCCTTTTAGTTTAAATACTGATAATTTGGTTTTCCTCTTTATTTTTCTAAAATTGAATTTGCCAATGGTTTATCTGTTTTATTGAGTTTTTCCTCTAACAACTTTAGCTGCATCCCATACATTTTGTCATATTGTCTAACCTTCTCATTCTTTAGGATTAGATTATTTAATTACCAATTAATTTTTATTATATGTTTCCATAGCCCTTTATTGAATATAATTTTATTATGTTATTATCTGAAAAGAATGCATTTAAGATTTCTGCTTTTCTGAATTTGGTTGAGAGGTTTTTATGCCCTAATCCAGGTCAGTTTTTGTGTAGGTGCTATGTACCACTGAGAAAAGGTATATTCCTTTCCCTATCCATTCAGTTTCCCCCAGAGATCTATTATGTCTTACTTTTCTAAAATTCTATTCATATCCTTAATTTCTTTTTTTATTGTTTATTAGATTTAGACAGTACTAAGAGGGCAAAGGTGAAGTCCATCATTAATATAGTTTTACTGTCTATTTCTTCCTATAACTCATCTAACTTTTCCTTTAAGAATTTGTAGGCTATACCATTTAGTACATATATTTTTAATATTGATATCTCTTCATTGTCTATAGTACCTTTTAGCAAAATATATTTTCCCTGCTTATTTCTTCTAATTAGGTCTATTTTTACTTTTGTTTTTTTCTCAGATCATGATTGCTACCCCTGCTTTTTTTTTTACTATCACCTGAAGCATAATAGATTCTGCTACAGAAGTGATTTTTATTCTCTGTGTCTCTGTTTAAGTATATTTCTTGTAAATAACATATTGTCATATTCTGGATTTTAATCCACTCAGCTATCTGCTTCTGTTTTATGAGTGAATTCATCCCATTCACATTCACAGTTGTGATTACTAACTTTGTATTTCTTTCCATCCTATTTTCTTCCTATTTATCCTTCTCTTTCTTTCCTGTTACCCTTTCCCTTCTCAAAAGCTTATTTTGCTTCTATTTACTGCCCCCAACATTCAGTGACTTTTAAAAACATCTAAATTGATCAGGACCTTTTATGCTTGGTCTAAAGTCTTTGATTGATAGAGGTATCTTCTTCCCTGGTTAAGATAACAGACTATAGAATTTTATCACTTACATAAGGGGGGGGGACTTTTTAATCATTTAAAGTAGTATTATTGATCAACAGATTCAATAATCACACACAAACACACATGCACATGCACATTGAACTCTTGCTTGTTACAGGGAAAAGCATTTTTTTTATCTGAAGGAGACATAAGGAATATAGGAAAAGTAGTTTGCAGTGATTTCAGAAGAAAAGGAATAAAATAATATAAATAAAACATTTAAAACTACACAGAAGAGAACAAAAGGAAATTGAAGGAAACCCAGAAAAGAAGGTAGTGATGAGATTACAGTGTTTTGATAACCTATAGTTTCTGTTCTATTATCCTCATATTAATGTGTATGTGTGTATATGTATACTACATGTAGTATATTATTTTACTACCACTTTACATGTGTATATATGCCTATACACACATACATGTATAATAAATGCATATGCATATGTATATGTATTTATGTATATATATATATATATTATGAGAAAATAATGTCACTAGATCATAAAGTTGAAAAAAGATTGTAAATAAGAGGTGACATAGAGGGAAAAATCAAGAATGATAAGGTTATAAACTTGGGGAACTGGGAAGTGATCTTTTGACAAATATAGGGAATTTGGGAACGGGGGGGGGGAGAGCCTTTTCTGTTTTGGATTTGTTGAGTTGGAAATGACCAGAAAATTATTGAGACTAGATGAATCAATTTGGAAGTCATCTTTGACAATACTTGAATCCCTGGGAGCAGATTAGATCACAAAGGGAAAGGGAATAGAGAGAGAAAAGAAGAGACTCTACAAAAAAATCCTGATGGGATACCCAAAGATAGAATGATGTTCCAACAAAAGTGGTTGTGAAAGGGTAATCTAGGTGTTTCACAGAAGCCAAGGAAGGAGATTATAGTTATATTAGGTCAACATAGTACCTGCCCTCAGGGAGCTTTTTTTCTGGTGGGAGAAACACAGTCCTTGCTTTGAAAGAGCTCCCAAGCTAAATGAGGGTAACACATAATATTCCTGATCTCTAAGATTTTCCATTCTGATGGGGAGTTCACATTCCCTGTTCACATGGAGCTCCTAATCTGAAGGCAGAGATAAGGCTTACAGTAAGAGCAGAATAATTGGGACTACAAATAATAGAAATAGAAAGACATAATCAAAATCAGTTTCAGCTGGGATAGCTCAAAATGACAACCACAGGACTCTGGAAAGTTTTGTTTTTCTTCTCATCCACTGAACAGGACTGAAGTCACATTATTTGCTCATTTAAGCTGCCAGATAAACAGCTGGTGAAGACAGTTAACATTTCCCCCAGCTAATACTTCTCATTTTAATTAAGATGATTTTCTCTGCCTGGAGATTAGTTTCAAGTTGCTGTTTTAACCCTTTGGCATGAACTAGGAAGGAGATCTTGGGACTGAGGGCTATTTACTGAGAGAAACTATCCATTTCTGCCTCCTTGTCCCCCACCCTGATCCCAGAATTGTTTATGCTTCTCATGTGAAATGGGCAGCATCAGCAAGTGATAGATATACATATCAAGTTCAGCCTATGGAGTGTAGTTGTGCCTTCTAGATGGGCTCCCCAAGCCCTGTCTGGTTTAGAAAATAGCTGTCTGGTTTTGACAGATAGAGGCTCTTTCTGTTTCTGTGCCCTTCCTCCCCAAAGCCATCTCAGGCAAGAAAGTGTGACTGTCAATGTCACAGCAAGGGAGAGGGTGAGAAGTAATGGAAGAGACAAGGAGGTTTCTGAGGCGAAGAGGTTTTGTCTCCACCCCTGACTTTCTGACTCAAGCAAGTCATCTAAAACTTTCCAGGCCCAAATTTCCACATCTGAGGAAACTTATATTTACCCTTCAATCTCACTGGGTTTGTGAAAAGGATAACATGACAGAACAGACACAAACAGGCTTTTAAAAGTGAGTATATTAAAAGTGCAAGGGATTAATAGTGTCCCCCAAATTACCCTGAGTCCATTCTAGTTTTATAGGTCAAGCAGGAGGGAAATGTCAAAGACATAATAAATATCTGCCATTCAGTCCTTGACAGCGTTCTGGTTGGTGACTACAGAAGCATATAGTAAAATTCCAGTCTCAAAGAGTTTCCAATCTAGTGAAAAAGACAAGGCTAACAAGGAAGAAGCAGCAAGGGATACAAGGAAGGGTATAATTCAGTGCTAAATTGCACAGAATATAAATTTTCACAGGAGGACGTAAAAGAATGACATCAGTGAAAAAAAAAAGATTTCTTTGCAGAGGGGAATTGTGTATCCATATAGAATAGATAGGATCTAGATAGGCAGAAAGGAGAGAAGAGGGGATTCCTTTTTGAAATGACATTGTAATTTATTTACTTAAATATATACTGTAACATCTTCTCCTTCCAATAGTAATGTCTTCCTTGAGAATTAGGGCTGCCTTGTTTTTGATCTCTATATTTCTAGCACCTATAATTTCGTTGGTACTGAGAACTCCCTATATCTATGCAAATTAGCAATAATTCTGCCACCTCTAATCAAAGAGTTCTCTGGAGGCAAGTCAGGTGAAGGGATTGTGTCAGGATCAGACACACCCAGGATGTGTCAGAGAACATGAACTCAGTGTTCCTGAGGCTAGCTCTCTATCCACAATCTCTCAGTCCTTGCACATAATAGGCATTTAATATGCTTACTTAATTTGACCCATTTTTTAGTTTTATTTCTGAGTGGAAAGTTTCTCATCTACTAAGATTTTCATAAAAATGCAACCTTCATTTTTTTTATGTCCTGTTCAGGAAGGGATGAAAAGGAACTGGGTACCAAGTCTTTCTAGAGAGGACTTGCCTTGCCTAAAGTGAAAACCTATATATTTCTGCATTTCTGTAGTCATTGTTCTGTAATTAGCTAATATCCTAATCCCAGAAATTGCAGGAACTCCCTCCCCCTGCATAGGGCTTAGGGGATATAAGGGACATTTTAAATGGGGGAAGATAAGCTGCTGTGGCTGGGTAATGTATCCCATGAATTTTAAACCTCTTCATTTTTAAAAATTTGTGGAATGTTGTGTGTGCTATCTCCTACACTTCCTGGATGATGACTTTCACTTTGTTTATTATAATTTCTTTTTAAGTATTAAGACTTAATTTGACACTTATGGACTCCTCCATGATCTGGGAGTTTGTAATCAAAGACAGACACACTGACTAAGATATCCAGATGGTAGCATTTTTAAAAGAAAGAAAAGATTCCTCTTCCCTCAGTTCCTTGAAGGGGCAATTAAATATATTGGCAGGTATATAGGAGAAGCCTTTTAGAACTGGATAGAAAGCTAAATAGAACTAGATACGGAGTCAGACACCTCAGAGCTCTGGGGACCTCAAGGAGTTTACATCCTTGTAACAGCAGATACCCAGATGAATAAATATAAAGTTAATTTGGGGAGAAGAAAGCACTAATAAGTGAAGAAATCAGGAAAGGACTTTTTATAGGGAAAGGAAAGAGATGTTTATATAGTATCTGCTATGTGCCAGTTACTGTGCTACATGCTTTATATATTAATTTATTTGATCCTAATAGCAACTCTGTGAGGTAGGTGCTGTTATTGTCCCCATCTTACAGTTGAGGAGACTGAGGCAAACAAGTGTCTTGCCTGAGATCACACAGCTAGTAAATGTCTGAGGCTGGATTTGAACTTAAGTTTTCCTAACTCCAGGGCAAGTTTTCTATCTACTGTCTTTTCTGGCTACCTTTAGTGGTAATTAGAATGGACCTTGAAGAGAACAAGAGATTCCCAAAGACAGAGGACAGTCCAAGTATGAAAGACAGCCTGCATAAAGGTGTGAAGGTGAGATGCAAAATGTCACTTACAGAGAACAGTAAGGAGCCCACTTTACTGGAGTGTAGGGTTTATAATAGAGAGAATCATCCTTGGAAGTTCTGTGTCCCATCTTGGCAAGATAAAAGGAAGCTGTTCTTCAGCCAACTCAGCAAAGCTTCAAGAGGAAACGAGATTTTTTAAGAGTTATTTAAGTGATGAAGGGAGAAGATTTGACAGACTGGAGTCCTGGAATTCAGTTATAGACAGGAAAAAGGAAGACTAAAACCTATACCACCCTGCCCTCCCCATCAAAAAAAATTGGTAATAAGACTCTTAAGACTAAAGGGGTTTGAAAAGGGCACTGCCCAAAGAGAAGGGTCTCAGTTTCTCCAGTTTCTTCAAGCTATCTTGATATGGAAGAAATGTTTGACAACAAAGTTAATGCTGGCAATATATTTCTCATGGAGCCTTAGTCAAATCATTCTACTATCTAGATTTTGTTAAAGGGGTTTAAGGAGAGAATCTCCAAATTTCTCCTACTCAGAATCCTATAATCACCTTGGACTCATTTTCTCTCTATGACCTACACTTCAAACCTTGTCCTTACTTTCCACAAAAAGCTAGTCACCAAATACTACCATCCATTCTTGAATAACTCAGTCCTCCCTTCCAGGTAGGTCTTAACTCTTTTCCCCTTCTAGTTCATTCTACACATTGAAACCACCTTAATTCCTAAAGTATCATCTGCTTATAAACTTGTAATGTTTTCCCTATTTCCTGTAAGATATAGTCCAAATCTTTCTTATCCACAGCCCTCTAGAATATGCTTTTTCTCTTATTCTCCTTTTGCTCCTCCACTACTTCAATCTTCCACTTTAGACTGAACTACTCATTAGTCCCCCAAACATGTTTCAAACTTTCCCCACTTCTGTGCCTGCTTTCATGCCATTTTCCCTGAATGAAATGCTTTCACCTTCCTTCTCTGTCACACTAAATTCCCAAGTGGATCTCTCCACTTGTTGAATGGTATCTAACTTTGTGACCTTGTGAATCATACCATCCATGGGTTCAATCTATATCATTGCCATACTTCTTGGCAAAGACACTGGAGTGATTTGTTATTTCCTTTACCAGTGAATTAAGATAACAGAGATTGACTTGCTAGAGTCACATAGCTAGTGTCTGGGCTGAAATTGAACTCATATATGTACATAAACAAGTAAAGTAAATATACATAATTCTCATAAATATGTATGTATACATCTACATTTATAATCATTCACTAATTTGTTCCAAGATTCACATTTCCCTAGATTTGCTAGGGAATAGATTTCCTCAGTTTGGTGACAAAATCCCATGTAGTATATTTTAGTGTTTGGAAATAGAATCAATATTCTGTTTGTCATTCTAATAGTACAGAAAGTCCAAAGCATATTTTTTAAAGTATTTCTATTTGGTTTTTTGTAGTATCAGGAAATTCATCTTTTTTTGAATAATGTTAAATTGCTTTGAATAATGTCACTTTGCTTTAAATAATGTTAAAATGCATCTTCACAGAAAGAAATATCCTGTATACACTGAAATATTCACAGTAGCATTTTTAAGTAGTAGATATCCATTGGCTGGACAGTAGCTGAACAAATTATGATACATGAGTATAATAGAATATTACTATGGGCCACACATGGTTGCACACTCCTGTAGTCCCTGCTCTTGAGGAGTCTGAGACAAGTAGATTGCTTGATTTGGAGAGTTCTGAATTCTGACTGTAGACATGAATCTATAGACACTAATCAGACACTGTCTGATTCTAGACAGTAAGTCTTGAACCAGTATGGTAAGTCCCTAGGAGCAGGAAGCCAGCAGACTGCCTAAAGAGAGGTGAGTCATTCCAGGTTGGAAAAACAGAGCAGGTTAAAGATTACATGTCAATCAGTATTGGAACTGAGCCCATGAGTGGCTGTGCATTTCTAGCCTGGATGAAATAGGAAAACCCATTTTTAGGAGATGGGGGGGGAGAAGAATATTTCTGTAACATAAGAAAAAGCCAAAAAAATGAAATAAACATGAGTATGAGAAGATTTATATAAACTAAGGTGGAAAAAAGTAGTAGAACCAGAAAATAAGAGGTAAGACAACAATTTAAATGGAAGAAATTTCTTACTTTTTTTTCTCTTTCCCTTCCCCCTGTTTTGATCTCTTGCTTTTTTTGTTTTAAAACTTTGATACAAGGGATGGATCATTGGGTAGGAGAAGAAAAGGAATATATAAGAAATAAAAGTAAAGTTATCAACAGATATGGTGACATATTCCAGTAGGTAATCTCAGCTACCGATAGGACTGAGGCCACAACTGATAAGGCTGTCTTTATTAAGTTTGGCACTTATATGGTCCCTGCATTTCCAGTGTGGGCAAAATAGGAAGATCTAGTTTCAAAATGAATAGATAGATGTCAATAAAATATTATTTAAAAAATAATAAAATGCATCTCTATATCCTGTGCCCAAACAGACAAACTTTCTGGGAGGGAAAAAACCTGGGAATTTACAAGATGAAGTGAGGAAATTTTCCTGAGATTAAAATTTTGCTGTGGAGAAATCCAAAAATAGGCATTTGAGAAATAACAAAGACAACCAGACCCTTCTGACAGGGGAACATCATCAGATGCCATTATTTCCCCAATCTGCTTTTTCTTTTCCCCCCACTATTTCCTATAACTGGAAGGAAGTCTCATCTTTCCACTAATATCTTTCAGATGATCCCCATAGGTGCTTTCTGCCTGAATCTCTTTTTCTGGTTCTTACAGAATCAGAATATGGTGCCCCCAACATGCTGAGAAAATTGGCAATGGTTTCATTTAGTCCGTAGGTCAGAGTAATTCTTCTTACAAACTTCCAGGGATCAGGTCTCCTCTTGCTCCTTTTGTTTCTCTGAGATCATCAAGTATCCCATAATAAAGATAATGATTCTGACTCATATCAGGAGTTTCTTAACACATGTTCATGGAATAATTACAATAAAAATGCCTTACATGTTTTATAGAGCTTTATATTTTTTCCAATATATTTTTGCATATTTTATTTCAGCCCTCTAGAGCAAAGATTCTGAAACTTTTTTTTTAACCTTCATTCCTTTCTGGGGTTTATTCTTTACCATGCTGGCAAGTGAGTACTTTATTCTCCTCCTTTCAATCTTCTTTTATATGTTGTCTTAACCCATTAGAATATAAACTCCTTAAGGGCAAAGATTTCTTTCTTTCTGCTTATATTTGTATTCCCATTGCTTAACAAAATGCCTGACATGTAGTAAACATCTATTTAAAAATACTTGTGGACTTGACTTTTTTGTGGCAGGGATCCCTTTGGCAATCTGGCAAAGCCTAGAGACTTACTTTCAGAATAATGTGTTTTTTAATTGTATTTTTAAAAATTTTTTTTAATTTATTTTTTATTTGCAAAACATATGTATGGGTAATTCTTCAACATTAACCCTTACAAAGCTTTCTGTTACAAATTTCCCCCCCCACTCCCCCCCTCCCCTAGATGGCAGGATATCCACTACATGTTAATTATGTTAAAATACTTGACAAATCAAATATATGTATACATATTTCCAAACTTACCACTGTTGTGCAAGAAAAATTGTATCTACAAGAAAGAAAAATCAAAGGAAACACAATGTAAACAAACATCAATA
>JAJPUD010002311.1:0-27377 GCA_023553655.1 Myrmecobius fasciatus | reverse complement strand
CAACCTCCCCTAGATGGCAGGATATCCACTACATGTTAATTATGTTAAAATACTTGACAAATCAAATATATGTATACATATTTCCAAACTTACCACTGTTGTGCAAGAAAAATTGTATCTACAAGAAAGAAAAATCAAAGGAAACACAATGTAAACAAACATCAATAGAGAGCATGAAAATGTGATGTTGTGGTCCATATTTCATATCCCTCTCTCTGGGTGTATATGGCTTTCTTCAGTGAACAATTGGAAGTGGTTTGAAACATTTCATTGTTGAAGAAAGCTATGTCCATCAGAATTGATTGTCATATAGTATTGGCTCATTTCGCTCAGCATCAGTTCATGCAAGTCTCTCCAGGCCTCTCTGAAATCATCCTGCTGGTCATTTCTTACAGAACAATAATGCAGAATAATGTTTTTAAATGCACAATGCAAAATGCATAGGATTACACAAAAAAAAACCCCAATTATATACAGTCATCAGAATGTTTAAAAAAAAAAAAACAAGTTCATGGATCTCAAGTTAAGAACCTCTGCCCTAGAGGCAGAAATTAATTTTTCCATTTGACAAATGAGGATCTTGAGCAACAGAAAAGGCAAATGACTAGCCTGATGCAAAATTAAGACTAGAACCTGTTTCTTATTTTCACCTCTGGTGGTTCCTTTACTTTCCAAGGAACCTCTCTGGGCCTCTGTTTTCTTACCTATAGAAAGGGAAGAATAATGATAGCCAGAAGAAAACCAAGCATGTTAATTTGATAGGTCTGACATATCACTGATGTGAGTGCTTTCTGCAACACTGCAGATTATAATCCATCAACCTCTTATCCCTGATGACTCTCATCCAAGTCCCCACAGAACATCTTTTAATTGTATGGATAGTTAAACTCAACAATAGACATTAAATAGCTTTTCTGGTAATATTGTAAAAATTAATGAAATCATTATGGGTAAATTGTCTCCTATGTACATAAACCTCCATGGAAATATCCCAGCCCTAAAGCACAGATCTTTCTCCTAGAATAACCATATGGATTTCCTTTGTGTTTTGTGACAGGTCACTTGACTTATGTGCAGCTTGGGAAAGTGGAGTTTTCCATCCCTCTGCTGGCCAGGACAGTGCCTCCAATACTATTTCGAAAAGGAGGGTGAATGAAACAGAGAAGGTAGGTGCATTCTAGGTTGTGGGGGACATGTTTAAGGAAACAATCATAGAAGTTTGAGTTATTCAACTGGGGAAACATTTGCAAATGTTGTCTTAGGAACAGAAATATCTCTATGGCCAGAAATAATAGTGTTCAGATATTTGTAGGACTTCATATAAAGGTTGAATTGGATTGTTCTGCTTGGCCTCCAAAGATGGAACTAGGAGAAAAAAGTAGAAATTGGAAAGAGGCAGATTTAGACTCAATATAAGGAATAATGGGAAAGGGCTACTTCCAAATTTATCGAGTTTCTGGTCATTGAAGATTTTCCTAGTTTGGATGGCCACTTATCCAGGATGTAGTCAGAGTGAGTCAAGTTTCTGGTATGATTTGAATTGGATAAACTTTGAAGTCCTTTCCAAATCTGAAATTCTGAAATCTTTAACAAGTCATTCAGGTATTCTCAACTCTGAGGAAATTAAACACAGCATGTCAGAGACCACCCAGAGACAAACCAGTCTAAATCAGTACCAGGAGAAGATTTTGTTATGTGTAGGTGTATATGTATAAACACATATGTGTATGTATGTGTATATAATATATATACTTATGCACACATATATGCACACATATCCCTACCTACACATAAGTGTCTGTTACCTTGAGTCATAGGGACTGTCAGTGTTTTGTCTTAGAATTCTTTGTTTCCCAGTGATATATAAGTAAAAGCTTCTCTCTCTGAAAGTTTTTGTTCTTGAAATTCATTGATTTTTTTCCTGGAAAAAAGAAAGCTGAAAGACATTTGTAATTGATTAGGGGTCTCTGAAGAATTATCAGGAGTGGGTGAGAGTGAAGTTAGATATTCTTTTTCTTCTTCAAAGAATCTCAAAATGAAGAAATTACATTAAAATTGCAACATGGATTTTTTTTCAGTTAAACATTAGGAAGAACTTTCTGACAGTATTTTATTGAGAATTGTGGAAGTATTGAAATACTAAATCAACAAACTATTTTATTTACCCATCATAATCCTCAAACTCCTTATCTTCAGAAGGGAATGTTTCTTTACATGTAACCTAAAAGTCTCCTTTGGCAATTGAAGTTCCTTCCCTCTGATTTCTATTTGCTCTACATTAGAAGGATAGAAAAAAATCATACAAAGAATAAAAAAATAAGTTAAACCAGGGTCCTTTGCTGCCCTTATTTTTGTCCAGGGAAGGTTGTTTTTGTAGGATTGTACGTAAAAAGCTCTGAGTTATCAGCTGCAGAGTGGCTCCTTCTTTGAAAAGCATGGAGCCGATGTTGGCTTTCCCTTACCAAGCAGATGCAATCATTAGACATGAGTATTCTGTTATTGTCCAGGATGACCACCTTTACTGAAGGATCTGCAAACAGCCTAGCCTCTGACCCTCTTCCCCCACCCCCAAGCTTATGTCTCCTCATGGTCTTTTGTGAGCATTGTGAGTGACAGCTCTGGGCATATGGGGGATCATCAGAGGGAGGATCTCCAGAGGTTATGTAAGGACCCTCTAGGGAGGGTTAGGAGGTGGAGAACAATTGGCCCTTGGCAGATGAACAGCTGTCTAAGGGCACAGTGAGTAGCCACAGGGGGAGATCTAACTAGAGCAACTCACTGTTTCTGAGATGTGCATTGTCCCATCTGGGATTCAAACTTCCTTTTGCCCTGAAGCAATACTAGTTTTAGCCTCAGCCCCCTTGGGTAGTAGGGAAGGAAATGAAAGAAGTGAGGTATGAAATTTTAATAGTAAAATAATTGGCAATTTATCATGAGCTTATTGCTTGAGCTTCAGAACTGGGGTAGACCTGACATGGAGCTCAGAAACCAGAACGGATCTCTTAATTCCTTGGGTCTGACATCTCTCTGTTCAGTTTTTCTTCTTCATCACAGGTTTCTCCCCAGATGCTTTCTGTTCTCTCACGAATAGGGCCCCGCTAGGGAGTAGGGCGATAAAGCATATGCCATGTTTGGTAAGCCTTTAAATTATTTTTGTGTTTTAAGTAGGATGTAGGTACTTCTCAGGAATGGTCTCTGAAAAGCCCCTGCCTTCCTAACCTTGACCCTTCTGGGTGTGCTTCTCCAAATTTTTGCCAGGCTTTATCAATCAGATTAGGAAATCCACCTTATTGCCTGCTGGACCATTTCCTTCTGCAGTGGTCCTGACTATTGAATGAGAATATTATTCTGCTCCCACCATTTTTCTCATATATTTTGAGCTCACTCATTTCAGATAATGGCATAAAGATTTTTGTAAATGAATGACATTTCTTGAGTAGTTCACTGGGGTTTGTGAAAGATTCTCTCTGTTTTGTCTTGGGTTTCCAGGGTCCCTTCCCTTTTTTTCATTCCTACCCAACTTTTTTTCTTCTGCCTATATGTAGGACTATAAGATTAGGAAGCCCCAAGTCTCTGACCTAAGTTC
The DNA here is from genome assembly GCA_023553655.1 of Myrmecobius fasciatus. Taxonomy (NCBI): domain Eukaryota; kingdom Metazoa; phylum Chordata; class Mammalia; order Dasyuromorphia; family Myrmecobiidae; genus Myrmecobius; species Myrmecobius fasciatus. The sequence continues at coordinate 23,791 of JAJPUD010002311.1, read as the reverse complement.
CCCCAATAAAAGGGAAAGATCATCTCTGTCAACACAAACCTACTTTAGTATTTTGTTGTTGCTGAGCACTATGGAGGGCAAATTAGGTATAGCCTCTATCCTCTGGGCATTCCTAATTTAGTAATAATTCCATACATTTATTTTTTTAAATATATTTTATTGATGCCATTGACTTTATATCATAGCCATTTCTGGGAAAACAAAAACTTTTCCCCTCCCCCAGATTGAAAATTTCTTTTTTTGTCAAAGAAAGGCAGTATGGATAAAAATCTAGACTCAAAATCAGGAAGTCCTGGATTCAAGTCCTCATTTGTGTAACTCTCAACAACTCAAGTTCTTCATGCTCTAAGCAATTCTATCTACACAAAACAGATTGACCTACATTGTTAGAGATTGCTTTACCAGAAACTTCCCATACCAAGTCTAATTTTATTTTATTTAGTTTCTCATTATTAAATTTTTCATTTATGTAGTTGTAATCATTTAATATATACACACATACATATATAAGTGTGTATATATAATAGGTGTGTATATATAAAATTTGATCCTACCGATTTCACTCTAATACGAATCACAAAATCTTCTTGTGTTTCTTTGTATTTCTTCTATTTGTCATTTTTATACTATAATGTTCCATTACATTCACATACCACATTTTTCAGCTTTCCCCCAAATAGTAGGCACCCACTTTGTTTTTAGTTCTTTGCTCCCACAAAGGGTGATGCTATGAATACTTTGGGATACATGGGATCTTTGTTTCTAACTTGAATTTCCTTAGAGCAGATAACAATGGTGAAATTGCTGCCCAACAGATATTATGGACAGTTTAGTTATTTTCTTGCAGAATTCCATATTAATATCCAGAGCTGTTGGACTAATTTACACCTCCACCAAGAGTATATTAGTATGCCTGACTTCTCACAATCTCTCTAACATTAATTATTCCTGTGTTTCATTATCTTTGCCAATTTTTGAGAGAAGCGAAAACTTAGTGTTGTTCTAATTTGCATTTATCTTACTATTAATGATAGTGGGCATGTTTTTAAAATGTCACTTATGACTTGTACTCCTTATTTTAAAAGCAGTTATATCTTTTGACCACTTACCTATTGGGTTATGTATTGTGTCAAGTATCTATGTATCATGAGTATCTGACTCTTGTAGTTGATATCTGATGCAAATACATTTCTCTGTAATTTTTTTTATTCTAGCTCTACTGATTATATCGATCATGTTATTTATATAATAAATTTAATAATTTTTTAAAGTTAAAAGCTTTATTGGTACAATTTGTATTTAGTCATTTCTATATATGACAGTATTCCCTCTTCTACTTCATCTTCCCTCCACCCTTGTAACAAAGGAAAAGCAATTGAGCAAAACCAATATATTGATTGTATCTGACAGAAAATGTGATGTTCTGTGTCCATGGTTCCCCAATTGTTCAAGGAAAGAAGAGAGGTGCATCTCTCCATGCAATTACACACTATTCAATTTTCTTTCAGTGTCCTTTTTGGTTTATGTTACTGTAGTCTTTGTGAATATTTTTTCCTGATTTTGAATACTTGACCTCTCCCTGTATTTCTCTGAATTCCTTCTATTCACCTTTTCTTGGAGTGCAGCAAAGAAAGAAAGGAAGGAAACAAACATTTATTAAGTCCTTACTATGTGCTAAGCACTATACAAATATTATCTCATTTGATTCTTACACTTGGTAGGTACAGTTATGATTCACATTCTCATGTAGTATGGCTTGTTCAGCCAATCATTGGGCCCCCAATGTGAATAATTTTTTGCTCCTATAAGAAGTGGCCCTTTTAAAGTTTTCAAAGCATTTGTATGTACGGTATGGAGGGACAACTAGGTGGCACAATGCATAGAGCTCTGAGCCTGAAGTTAGCAGGAATAGCTGGCACAGGAATAGCAGGAACTGTGTGTCCCTAAACAAGTCACTTAACCTATTTGCCTCAGTTTTCTCATCTGTAAAATAAGCTGGAGAAGGAAATGGCAAAATATTTTAGTATATTTGCCAAGAAAACCCCAAATGAGTTCACAAAGAGTCAGACATGGCTGGAAAACTACAGAACAACAAAAATACATCATGGCATTTGATCTACACAATAATCATGTGAAAAATTATCCTTACTATTTAGAAAATGAGATCTAATGATGCAATAAAAATTACATGCAATAAAAGACCAGGGGAAAATATACCAAAAAATAATCTAATCCTAAAGAATGAATGGGTAAAACAACAAATCATAGACACAATTGGTAATTTCATCCAAGAGAATGACAATAATGAGACAACATACTAAAATTTGTGGGATGTAGCCAAAGAGATAATTAGGGGAAGTTTTATATTTCTATAAACTTACTTGCATAAAATAGAGAAAGAGAAGCTCAATGAATTAGGCTTGCAACTAAAAAAGCTAAAAAAGAACAAGTTAAAACCCCTCAATTAAATACTAAATTTGAAATTCTAAAAATAAAAGGGGAGATTAATAAAATAGAATATGATATCTAGAGTCCAGGTGACTTTCCTAAGATCATACAGCTTCAAAGAGTCACTACACAGTACTACCATCAAAGATAATAAAACTGAAAGTCAATCAATAAACATTTATTAACTGCCTACTATGTGTCAGGCATTGGAAATACTGGAAGGGACTGTGGAGGTGAGCTAAGATCTCTCATTTTTCAGGACCTGGATCTCCTTGTTCCTTAAGGCAGTATTTCTTCTTCCCTGTTGTCATAGATATGGACATATAAACATCAGAAGTCCTTTAGGAAAGTTGAAGGTGTATACCGGGAACTCCCAAGCAAGGATTCGGAATAAAATTTGGCTAAAGTGGAATTTATCTAGTTTTCTTTAGGTCCATTGCTTGGCTTAATTTAGATCTTCTGTTCTATGAATGGTGCTGATTTCCATGATCATCGCCATGAAATGATTCCTGCATCATGGAAGCCAAACTATCTCTGTTGCATTTGCCTATAGTCGGTATCCAGGTGTGGTTCTAATTCTCTCTGTCCAGGTTGTTCTGACAATGAGCCCTGGTAAAGGAGAGGCTCCCTCATGTCCCTTTCCTCTGTTCCCTCTGGCTCTTTGCCTTTTGTTTCCAAAGTCGAAGCCATCTGGAGCTGCCTTATGGCATCTGCTCCTGCTTTCCAGCCCCCTCCCTGGAAGCAGCAGAGTGCCTCTGTCACTTGCTTGGACTTAATCCCCCTCACAGAACAGCTCACCCGGCCTCACACTGACTTACCGGTTTTGGTCAAGAGGTCAGACACCTGTCCTCTGTCACATGGCCTAGAAGTCACCCGGCTTCTCCAGGACCCCAATTATCCAAATGGATCTATTTGGTTAATTGTTTCCATGCTTGTTAGTTCTCTACCCATTCCTGCAGGAGCAGTCTATTTTTCCTCCCATGTGCCCTACTCCATCCCCTTTGAAGACAGGGTACTGTGGAGAGCTAAGAACATAAAATTACGAGTGAGGGAGACCACTGAAATCTCTGTGGAAAATGATTGGGGGATTAGAAAAGGGGCTCTGATGAACTTGGACCACAACACCCTCTTTATCCAGCCTCCTCCCCAATCTCTGGATCATCATCCCTTTCCAGGGACACCTCAGGAATTGCATTGTCTAATATCACCATTTCTTTCTATGTAACCTAAGAGGCAATGTACATGGGTAGAGTTTTTATACTTTTGTACCTTGTCTAGAAGCCATTAGATGACTCATTGGTTAGAATCAGGAGTCAGAAAGACTTATCTTTGTGAATTCAAATTTTGCCTCAGTTTCCATAACTATAAAAGGAGCTGAAACAGAAAATGCAAACCACTTCAGTGTCTTTGCCAAGAAAATTCCAAATGGAGTCACAAAGAGACACAACTGAATAGCAACCTTGTCTAGTGGAAAGCACATTGATCCTGAATTCAAAGAACCAATACCTTCTCCAGACAGTCCCTCTAAGTTCTGACTTACCACTTTTTCCTGGGGTCATTGATAACTGCAGAAATTAGTATAGCAGCGAGATCATAGGATCCTGGAGTTAGAGCTGCAAGAGACCTCAGAAATGATCTAGTCCAATCCTCCCATTAAACAGATGAGAAAATTGACATCCAGGGAAAAGATCATATATATAGGTATCAATTTCAGGGGTGGATTTTGAATCCAAGTAGGTCCTCTAAATCTAAAGTGCTTTCCACTTCTATAAGGCACAAAGGTATAAAACCTGCCCCTGCTTTTCATTACATTTCTTCTGAGACCCAATAGAAATAGACACACACACACACAGAGACCGAGAGAAGAGAGAATGAGAACAAATTTACTAAGCACTCATTATGCACCAGCCACTGTGTTAAACACTAACATGACCTCTTTTGGTCCCCCCCTTTCCACTTCTCTCTATTGACCCCTAAAAATATTCTCCCTTCCCCAGAGGCTCAAGTGTTTGATGATATGCTCCCCTCTGGGTTTTTCTCTTGATCCAAAGGTACAACTCTTATGATGATTCAGAATTTATCATTTTTACTGGTTTATGAAAGAGCTCAGAATACAAGCCACTAATAGAGTTATTTCCAAAATTTCTCTTAGTAAAGCACCGTATTCATGGCTATAGGCATTTGGAAACTTGATTTCCAGCTAAAATTTTTCATTTTATCATGAAAAAGGCCCTGTGGCCTCCCCTTTTCCTGCCACCATCTTCCCTCTAACTTCTATGAATTTTCACCTCTCTATCCCTGTGGAAGTTTTGCTCCAATAACAATTTTCCAGACTAATGTCTGTATCTGATGTAAATTTAAAGGGTTGAAGGGAGGGAGGAACAGATGCTTCTACCTCCTGCCATCCTCTTCCTTCCCCTCCCCATGTTCCCCTCCTCCCCATCACATGTCACACAGGAATCTGAAAAATGCAATTGTGCTCTACACTGCCCTTGGAATTTCAGCAGCTAAACCAATATTGATGGAGGGTCATTACATTGGGAGTGTTGATCTGGCTCTTGGCTCCCTGTGCTTGGACGACTTTCAGCCGCTTCCCATCTGGAAGCAGATGATGTCAGAAGACACAGAGCATTGGGGAAAGGGGTCGGTAGAAGTAAGGAGTTGGGACTTTAATGGCAAGTTTATTTGAGTGGGATTCTTTAAGCAGAAATGAGAAGCATAAGCCATTCTTGGGATGTGTCAGAATATCCCAATTAACCAGAGGAAGCAAAAGATATTACAGATTAGAAATCTGGATTTCTTCCTTGTCCACAGAGGCCTTTATTAATTATTATTTACTCAATCAACTTTCTTTTATATTCATATGTATATATCATGTTATATATGATATAATACATAATACATAGCTGTATATTTATATTATATATGAATATATTATATCTAATTATATATAAATGTATTATTTATATTATGTATAAAAATATAACACATAACTTTGTTATATATAAATATATTGTATTATATAACAGATATATTATGGAATATATAAGTATATCATATAATATAAATATGTTTATGTGATTTTTTTATTCATATATATAATCTAGTTTTTGTATATTCTCCAAAGACCAAGTTTAAGAGAATCTAAGCAATTTCTCCAAGGCCACAAAAACAAGCTCAGTATACCCGGATTGATGGCTCCCAACTCCATTTGGTGCTTCAACCCTTACCTTGGATTACCTCCTTAACCAAAATGAGCCAGCAAGTAATTCCCAATGTCTTCCCTCATCCCCAGCACTGTCAGGCTTTGTGGAGGTTAAAGAAATAAAAATCAGCATCTCTGCCCTCAAGGAGCTAATGAACAACATGTATAGTAAAAAAAAAAATCCTGACCTTTGAGCTTCTTTCCCTGGCTACCTGGATTAAGAGATTTTTCAGATGAGTTTTCCAGTGATACTTTGGGGCTCAGGATTCCAAAATGAAGAACTTAAAAGGGACGGCCCCTATCTTTAGGTTGATACAGATATATGATAGCCCAAGAAAACAACCAGAGGTTTCATTCATAGCCCACACCGACCTTCAGACCATGCTTAATGCTAAGAGAAAAGTGGGCTGGGGAGTGGTTCTCCACAAGCATAGACAGAGTCTCTAAAGTTCAATGCAAGAGAATTTCCAAAAGTGGGAGGGCTTGGGCTGGCCAGAAAAAAAAGTTATCTTCCCATCTCATGCCCCCATCTTAGAATCATGGATGGCCTGGAAAAGATATATAGTCCAACTTCCTCATTTTACAGAAATTAAAATAACTTGCCCAAAGTCATATAGGTAAGAAACATTAGAAGTGCTTTGAGTCCCAGTCTTCCATCTAAAGAGCCAGGACTCTTTACGTTTTGCTCACCCTATCCCCCTCCATTGAAATACAGTCTCTAAACACCACCACAGAGATTGAATCCATCCTGGATTCCATTTCAAGTTTTTGTTCTCCTTTTTAGCAATGTTTCCCTGAGATGCAAGGAAATCTAGAGCCAGTGCAGTGCGTATATATGTCACACTAACTGGTCACTCAGCATCCCTTCCTTCCTCCCCTCTCCCCCAAGATCTCATCTTTCCTTCTGAAGTCCCTTCTCTTGAAAAGTAGGACCAGAGAGGAAATCTGCTGCCATCACCAACATTGCCAAGGTATATATTGAAGGTGTCCCTCCTCCTGAAGGTCTCTGGGGTTTCACTCCTTCCCCATCTGTGAAGATGTCTAATTGCTGTGAACATTCTCCCTACTGTGGGTAGAGAAGGGAGGGGAGCGAGTGTGAAGGAAGAAGCCCTCCATTGCTGCTTTGCTAGGATACTAAGGGATCATCATTATTGTTGGGGGGCTTTTCTTTCATTGTGATATTTTCAAAAGTTTTCCAAGGAAAGATGCATTTGTTCTCTCTCCCTTTTTCCCAGAGTCTTGTTCCATTAGCTTCCAGTGATGGTGCTGAAACAGGATCACAAATAAGCAGGTGCTTCCAATTTCTGGGAGTGAGCCCTTTAGAGTTACTTTGAATATCTCCTTTGTAATCTTGCTGGGAATGGATAAAAACCTTAAATAGAGTGATGGACCTGGAGTTCCAATTCTACCTTTGATTCATACTAGTTGGATGTGACTATGAGCAAATCACTTCATTTCTCTGAACTTTATGTCTGTTTGTAAAATGGTGACAATAATACTGGAATTACCTACCTTAGGGTTGTTGTGAAGCTCACTTAGGTACTGTGTATAAAGTGCTTTCCAAAACTTTAAAGTGCTATAAAAATGTCAGTTATTATTATTTATTAATTGATCTTTCAATTTTTTTTCTAAGGTCACACAGGTAATAAGACAGAAGTGAAATGTGGGAGAATCTGGAAAAGGGAAATCCACCAATAAATTCCAAAAGACCATTTTAAACCCATCACTCTAGCTTTCCCCTTCTTATCTCCCTTTCCCCTAAAACTTCCCAAACTATACCTACACATCAAATATATTGCAGCAAACAAATGTTTACAAAGATTAGATTTGATAGAAAGGTAGTTTTGTGGTTGTCATTTTGTTGTTTCACTTGTGTCCAACTCTTCATGACCCCATTTGGGGTTTTCTTGACAAAGATGCTAGAGTGATTTGCTATTTCCTTTTCCAGCTCTTTTTACAGATGAGGAAACTGAGGCAAACAGGGTGAAGTGACTTGTTCAGGGTCACTCAGCTAGTGTTTGAAGCCAGATTTAAAGTTGGGTCTTCATGACTCCAGATCTGGCACTCTATAAATTGCTGCACTTAGCTGATAGCACAATGCAGAGTCACAGCAGGATCACATAGGTTCATATAAGGTCACATAGTAAGTGTCTGAGAGACCAGATTTGAACTCAGGTTTTCCTGACTTCAGATCAAGCGATCTATTCACTGAGCCATCTAGCTAGCTGCCTTGGTATATAGGAAACACTTAATAAACACTCTGTCTGTGTATCTCTGTCTCTGTTTCTCTCTGTGTTGTTGTCTCTGTCTCTCTCTTTGTCATTGCTTCTGTCTCTGTCTGTCTCTGTGTCTCTGTAACATTGGAAAAATAATGCTAATAAATACAAAATGGATTAAGAATCAAATGAGATAATGTATGGGAAAACCTTTTGTAAAAGGTAAAAAATATATAGATGTAATGTATTATTATTGTGATTGTGACATCTGTCCTATCTTATGCCAGGAGCGCTAACCTACCTTCACACCTATGTAAGGTATGAATGAGCAGTGATGAGAGAGCAACTATAGTACCAGAGAGGGTTAATTGAATCATAATCTCTGTGATGTCCTTGTGTTCCTTAGCATGTTGCCAATCTATTTGGTGACATTGATCCTTATACTCTTTATAGCTATCTCAACTTATTTACCCAACTGGGAAGAACTACATTGCCTTAGGGGAGCTGAGATGAAGTTGGAGGGACTCTGAATCTCAGTTGCCTCATCTTTAAAATGAGGAAGTTGTATATTGAATTGCTTATTGGGGAGTTGGGGAGGGGAGTAAAGGGGAAAAAATTTGGAACACAAAATCTTCCAAAAATGAATGTTGAAAACTATCTTTATGTATATTTGGAAAAATAAACTACTTTTGAGAAATCCCTTTTAGGAAATAGCTAAATGCAATCCTAACTAGAACCTCCAACTCACACACACAAATTCTTTTCCCATGTCCCCTTGGGAAAAGCATCATCTGTTTTTGCTTTTTCAGTCCAATTGGTTGTTGTATGGCTATTTAATTCCACTTTAGAAGTGATTGCATTTGGGTATAAGAACCAGGCTTTTCTGATTGGGGTAGTGATGTTCATATATTACCTTATAGGCTTTACAATCTATTCGGGATGGATAAATAGTATTTATTAAAAAAAAAAAAAAGCTTTGATTTCCTCCATGGGTCCCAGGGTGAACAAAAGACAGATATTCTTTCAGGTCCCTTTGAGGAAGGGGCAAACTCATTTCCTCACTTCTCTTCCCCATCCTGTCACCCTAATGAATAGTGACTTTTCCATTTCAATGTGTGGATTACTCCTGGGCTTTGACCAGAAAACAATGATTTTTCCACTAGTTCTCTCATTTCAGACCCACACATCTATTTGGCAGGGAATCGGGAGTATTTGGTGCCTTCCATTTTGTCCTGTCTCTAAGACCCAGTGACTTCTGTGACCAAAACGCCTCTAAGGAGAAAGGCTTAGGAACGACAGACATCATTGTACTAAACAGATCGATAGAGGTGGTTAAATACACAAGCTTCTCCTCCCTTGCACCAGAGCCCCTCCCTCCCTACTTCCCTGCCTATGAAAAGAAGCCAAGCCCAGAACAGATGGAACCCCTTCCCCACCCCCAGCCCCCAATCAGGAAGAAGTAGGGAGGAGAAGTAGGAAGGAAGAAAGGGAGATCCACTTCGAAAAGGCAGCTAGAAGATGTCTTTGGCTGCATGAAAATCCCAGCAGTGTTTCCTTCTACTCCATGCAGACAGAAGGGGTTCCCTGTTCTGAAGTCACTGTCTCTCTCTCTTACTGATTATGAAGAGAGGCAAGGTCAGCTAGCAGTTGTGGTGAGTACTGTCTTGGGATGTTAAGAGAGTAGGGGAACAAGCCGGCAGCTAGTAGATGTTGGCTGTAGTACAGGAGAAAACTGCCTAACAATTGGGGACATCCCAAAATGGAATGGATGACCTTAAGTGATGCTAAACTCTAAGATATTCAAATAAGGATTGGATAATCACTTGCACAGGGGGTTTGTGCCACAGCTGTCCAATTCTGAGGTTCTTAATCAAAATAGCAAGTTTATTGCAAGAAAATTATAATATTCTTAAGATACTGAGGGAAATCTCTAAGGCATGGAGGGGAAATTGGACTCTTGCAAAGGATGGGAATAGGAGGAGGAGTGCCACTCCCCCACAGAAGTACAATCACTGTTATCTATGGCACAGCAGGTCCCTATCTCTCTCCTTTCTCTTTGTCTTTTCTGTTTGGGGATTAGTGTTGGACAAAAGTGCCTCTGTCTCTTTGGCAGTGCTGTAGGTAAGGTCCAGTCATTATCCATGAGCAGACTGAGGAGTTAGGGAAGAGGGTCATTCTGAGCTCCCAGGTGTGATCTCTGATGTCTCTAGGCTCTAGGGCATGGGTCCCTGCTTCCTCTGTCCCCCAGCTGCTTAAGCAGATGGCTGTGAAGCAGTGATGGACATGAAGGACAGTGGTAGGGGATAAGGTGGGGGATTGGGTAGGGAGACTTTCTTAGCTGCAACCCTTTGTGGACACTAGAGAGCTTAGAAATTCTGAATGGGTTTCTGAGAGTAAGAGAGATTCATAATCTGTCCAATCGGTATTCTCTTTCTAAAAGAGACACCAAAGAGTGAGTGGTGACCATAGCTGTCCAAGAATACATTTTTATTTTAAATGTAATCAATCAATAAGTATACATTAAGTGCCTCCTATATGCCAGGCACTATGCTAGATGCTGAGAGTACAGAGACAAAATTGGGACATTCCCTGCCTTCAAGGATCTTCTGTTCTGCTGAGAATGAGGGGGAATGTACACAAATAAGTATTAATACAAGGTAGAGGGTAATGGGGCAAAGGAGAGATCTGGGCAAAGCACTCTAAGAAAAGGCGAGGAGGGAGAAAACACTTTCAGCTGGGACAATCAGAAGAGGCTCTATGGAGGAAATGACACCGAAGCTGAGCCTAAAGGAAAAAAAAAGATTTTGTTGGTGGAAAAAAGGAGACTGTGTATTTCAGGCATAGGGAAGCACCAGCCTGAGTCAGTGCATGGAAGAGGAGGATGGGCACTGAAATGTTAATTTCAGGGAATAGATTAGATCCCATTTAGGTTAGAGTCTAAATTGAATTAAAGGGAATAATGTGAAAAAGGATTGGAAAGGTAGATAAAGGTAGCACAAAAGTGATGCTAATCTATATAGGATTGAGTGGATTATCTTTATTGTTAAATCATATTTGCAACAAAATCAGAACCATCAGAACTCCAGAGACACAAATTCTGTGCTCTTGGAGGCTCATTTTTTTTTCCATCATATTTTAAGTACCTCCCTGAAGAACTACATCTTGGAGCAGAAAGTTTGGGGCATATCCACCTAGACTTCTGTGATCGGGTGCTAAGAGCACCAGGAGAGGCAAAGGTTATCTGTCCTGCACTCTCTTTGGAGCCTTGGGATCTTACCATTTTTTTCTCTGAAGGTTTATTGAGTTTTTAGGACTCTAGTTCAGGGGGCTTCACTGGCATTTCCTAAGGGACCACATTCAAGAGCAGAAAAGATTTAAGAGGAACTCTTTCATTGTCATGTATGCATTACATGCATTTATATCTATCATATGCTAAGTTCTCCAGTTATGTTTAAAATTTAAACGATGAATTGTTCTCCAAAAGTTCACTTTTTGATTTTTTACCTAGATTCTACTATGCAGTCATTTAACAAATATTCATTAAGCACTTACTGAGTTCAGATCACTGTGCTAGGTACTTTAGAGATATAAAGTTTAATTAAAATTTAGTCCTTTCTGTCATGGAGCAATCAGTCTGGTGGTTTATAATAAATAAACATGGATAATTTAAACATAATATTGTATGACATATATGTGATAATTATTCAACAAAGGTCTTTGTAGATTAATAAAGATAAGTGGTTATTGACACTTATCAGGAAGGTTTCATAGAGGAAGTAGCTCTTGAAATGGACTTGAAAGAATAGGTAAGAAGTAAACAGGTGAATAGGTAAGAGAGAGAACTATAGGTAATAACATGGGCAAAGGCTAAAAAAAAATGTATGGTGATTCTAGCATCTGTCTTTACTCCCAGAACCTTTTCTATTTGAACCTCACAAGATCACCACCTGCCATGTCTTTGGAACTTTAGTAAGGACCTTGAACAATATAATGAACCACCTCCCTCAATAGATCTTTCTTCATACTCTTCCTGGACTTATTCCTTAATGATTATTACAATCCCATCCCCTGTGCTTTTCTCTAATGATGCTGAATGTCCAGCTGCAGATGTATAAACACCATTTCTTCATTCCTAACTGCCTTCTCCCATACTTCCATTCCCTCATCTCTAATCTCTAGGCCCACCCTTTCCATTGTACCCTCTCTAATGCCTGTTCCATAATTAACAAATTTCATCCCACCTTCAACCTTTATTTTTCTGTCTCCTGAAATATTCTGGCACTCAGTGAGTCCCTGGCCACTTCATCTAGTACTGACTACATTTTATTCTCATATCCCTGAGTCAATGGTGAGAAAGCAAGAATACTCTTTGATAGACATTCACATTTCTTGATTTTTCCTTCTATTAACCATCACCCAGAAGTCTCTCCTTACTTGAAGCCCATGCTATCCAAATTTATCACCCAAACCAGATCCTGGTGGCCATTGTCTAATGACTCTCCTCTCATTCTCCTTCCTTTCTCACTGAGTTCAGTGCCCGACTCACAGACTTTCTCCCCACCCCAAATCTTGCCCTCCTACTAGGATAATTTAACATATATATTGTGCCTTCCTCAAAAACTTAGTTTCTCATCCACTTAATTTCCATGAGCACCTCCTCTGATCTACCTCAACTACACACAAATAGTTATACCCTTTTTCTTGTCATCATTCATAAGTATTCCACTTCCATGTCCATGAACTCTGAAATTTTTTTACTGATCACAATCTTTCATCATACCTTACAACTCCTAACTCTATTCTTCTTCCTTAGTGTGATTTCTATTCCACTAGTTCTTTCTCAGGCCATCAATGCTGCACTGGTTATAGTTACATACTCTTAATGACAGTAGAACTCTATTGAATGCCCTGTCCTTGGTCCTATTGCAATCCTGCCTTGCCAGTCCCGTAAAAGCCTCAGTTACACCATCTAACTCCTTCATTCCTTTTTTTTATATGCTGCCCCATACTTTAAAAAGCCTCACTTGATCTGACCAGACCTGCTAGCTGTAGTGTATTTCTTTCCTCCCTTTCCAAACTCCTTGAGAAAGCCTTCCACAATTGGTGCTCCTACTTTCTCTCCTGGCATTCTCTTCTAAAGTCTCTTTAATCTGGCTTCTGATCTCAATATTCAACTAAAACTGCCTTCTCCAGTTATCAGTGATCTCTTAATTGCCAAATCTAATGACCTTTCCTCGAGTCTTATCAGTCTTGACCCTTCTACAGCATTTTTCAGAGCTAAGACTCTTTTCCTGGACATTTTTCCTATCAAGGTTTTCTTGACATTTCTCTCTCTTGATTTCTTCCTGCCTGCCTCACCACTTCTTCGCAGTCCCCTTTGCTGGATTTTTATCCATGTCATGCCCACTAACGTAAGTTGTCTTGGGCCCCTTTTCCTTTACTTTCTACTATTTCATTTGTCGATCTCATCAGTTCCCATAGATTCAGTTATCATCTCAATGTAGTTATTTCCCACATCTATATCTCTATCTAGCCCTTCTCTCTCATGAGTTCTAGATCTTCACCATCAGTGAACTACCTTATAGAAATCTAACTGGATATACCAAAGGCAAGTCATTAAATATGTTCAAAATGGAACTCACATTTTTCTTCTCCCTCAATCCTTCTCTTTTCCAAATTTCACTATTACTGTTCAAGATACCACCATCTTTCTCACCATCCAAGCTCACTTCCTCAGTTCTTCAATCTTTCTCATCCTACATTGTCAATCCATTGCTAAATCTTGTCATTTCTACTTTCTCAAGGTATCTTGTATGTGTTCCCTTCTCTCTATTCGCAGAGACACAATCCTAATTCAGGCCCTCATCACCTCTGCCCTAATTTTAATAGCCTTCTAATTGTGCTTACTGCCTCCAGTATCTATCAGTCTCTCTGTCTCTATGTGTGTCTCTCTGTCTCTGTCTGTCTGTCTCTCTCTCTCTCACACATACACACACATACACACACACACAAAGTGATAAGTGGGTCCCTATTATCTCCACAGTTCTTTGTCACTTAAAGCCTTCACAACTTGGTCTACAATTACAATTTTCATACTTTACTTCCCTCCACAAACTTTATTATCTGGCTATCTTGGCTAATTGCAGTTCCTTTTACATACCACTGAATCTCTAAACCTTTGCACTGACCACTTTCATGCTTAGAATTCCCTCTTTATCTCCATCTCTTAGAGTCTCTAGCTTCCTTGAAGTCTCAACTAAAATCTCACTTTCTTCAGTGGGAAGCATTCCTGGTGCCTCTCAAATGCTAATGCTTTCCCCTTTCAAATTACCTTCAAATATATACCTAGTTATATATTGTCTCTCTCATTAAATGTGAGCTCTTTGAAGGTATGAACTATGATAGTTTTTGTTTGTTTTTGCCTCTCTTTGTATCTCTAGTTCTTAGCACAATGACTGGTAATAGTGAACACTTAGAAATGCTTACTGATAACACTTACTGAAAGGTTTTGGATATCACACCCTAATTATGCAAGTGTATAAAGATGATTGATTATTCTGGCAATGGTATGAAGAATGAATTCAAGTAGGGAAGAAAAGGGAGGTAGGAAAACTTGTTAAAAGGCCGTCCTGGTTGTTCAGATGAGTGGTTGTGAGGGATTATATCAGAGGGGAAACAGAGCAAAGGGGTAAGATGCAAGAAATGTCATGGAGTTGAAGTGAGCAGAATCTCTACAGTAAATATAAGAATGGGCATGGAAGGGCAAAATGGACTGCAATGATTTAGGCAAGAATGCCTATCCATTCCAAACTTCTCCCCACTTCTGATACCAAATTTAATTCATTACTGTCATTTCCTGGCATTGTCCAGACCAGAGAGTAGGCAAACTTGCTATACAAATATGTTTAGGAGACATTCTAAAGCAGTTGTATGGATTTAGACCCTCAGAAAGAATAGAAGGTGTAAATTCTATTTCATATACTTTCTTCCTCTTCTAAATACAACCCTACCCTTACCCTCATATTCATGGAGAAAAGACATAGAATTCACTTAGGGTACCACTGAATGATTCTAGCCCCACTCAGGCACAGAAACCCTAAGTATCCCCAAATCCAAGGATCTGAATTCAAATCCAAGCTGAGACACTTACTAACAGGGTAACCCTGGGAAGGTCACTTCACCTGTCTGCCTCGGTTTTCCTAACTGTAAAATGGGGATAATAATAGCACCTAATCTTACAGGGTTGTTATGAGAATAAAACGAGATCATATGTGTAAAGTTCTTAATATAATATATGGCATATAGCATGTGGTATCAATAAATACTTCTCCCCTCTTCTTTATTTCACTTTGAGAAAGAGAAAGAAATGGTGATGGTGGATGGCCTGTGTTATCTGGGAGATTGCAGAAGAATGGGAATTTTATTCCCCAGAACTCCACTCACACTTGGGCAATGAGGGGAAAAGAGACACAGTTCTGAGCTGGGGAAAACTTCTGGTCCCAGAAATACATCTGATAGGCTATGTGGCACTGAGTAAATCACTAGAACTTCCTGAAACTGTGTTTTCTCATCTCAACAATGGTATCACAACTTGTCATAACTTCTGTCTTGCATTTGTCATAACTCACTGCTTGCATTTATGAGAGAATGATGCCAGAGAAGGAGAAGAGTGACTGAGGAAATATAAACAGAAATTTAACTGGGAAACCCAGATTGTGATGGACATTTTTAGAGTGTCGATATAAAATAAAAATTTTTGAGGTGATGTAGCATCATAAGGTTTAGAAAATATTTTTCTCATAACAACCTTGTAAAACAAGTAGTCTAGGTTGTATCTTCATTTTACAAATTTAGAAACTGAGGCTCAAAGACATTAATCTTGTTGATCCATAAATACATAACTCATTAGAGGCAGTCTAGGTACAAGCCTCAGATTTCTAACCTGGTACATTAACTTTGACATTCTCCCCAACTCTCTGCCCCCTATCCCCAACCTATTGCTGTATCAAGTTATGGAATCTTCCCACCCCCATACCCCTAACACACACACACACACACACACACACACACACACACACAGAGTGTTAGTGATGTTAGATTTCTAGATAAATGTATTTTGTGTTCTGCCTCTGGCATGACCTGGTTAGGATATTATTTCAGAAAACCCTAGTGTAAAGCATCAGGAGCCTAGATCACAGAAGCTAAGGAGCTGACCTGGCTGGCTTTCTTTCCCAAAGCCTTGGACAGCCCCAGGCATGGGGGAATGACATGTTGCTAGTGTGTTATGTGCTTCATCCTGACCAGTTTTCATCCCATCACCACTTCAGATGCACTGTAGCCTACGGCACAGTCTGCTTAACATAGTTGTCAGGAGGAAAAGAGCTGCTTGGGAAGCTGGGGGGACACTGGGAGCTCCCAGGGAGTGGTAACAGCTTGTGGGTGTTGTAGGACTTTCTACCAATCTGCCAGGGACAGCTTGTGGAGTCAACACCCAGGCCCCACAATCTGGGAAAAGAAAATCAAACCAACTATAAAGAAAAAAATAGAAAAATGAATTGTTGTTATTAGTATTATTGTTGCTATTATCACTATGATCATAATTAATAATAGAAACTATTATTATTATCATCAAACCAATGTCTTCCACAGAGCTTCCAAGAGAATTTAAAGCCCTTTTACCTAGAATTGTAAAAACAGAAGGAACTTTAGAGATCTAATCTTACCTTCCAGTCATGCTAGAATCCTACCTACAATGTCCCTAATGGATTATACAGAGTATTCCTGAACACCTCCAATGCTCACTACCTCATCACTCCATTCATTATATTGTTGGACAATTCAAATTATTAGTATATAGAAGAGGTAGAAGTGGTGTGTTCTTGAAATACAAAAGATCTGAGTTAAAATTCTGCATCAGACACTCATTAGAAATGTGAACCTGGGCAAGATAAATTCTAAACCTTGTGAATAAATTTTTTCTTATATTAAGTTTTCAAATGTGCTTCCCTGTAACTTCTCCTCCCCCTTAATGAGTTGATTTGATTGACTTGTTGATTGACTTAATGATTCAATAGTCAGTAAATATCCATTGAATACCTAGTATGCATCAGGCACTGTGCAAAGTGCTGAGGAAAGAGTTCAAAAAGTTTACAATCTAATGGGGGGAAAAATCACAAAAGAAAACAGAAAGGGAGAGAACAATATAGGGACTTGATCAAAAGCATTGGTCTAAAACAAGAACAGTGGTGTAGGAAATGAGATGTTTAAGGAATGGTCCTGTTCCCTCTCCTTAAATGGAGGAATTTATGGTTCTACCACTCACCCTAATTGGAGAGGCAGAGGATAATGTTGACGTGTCAATAATGAAGCAGAGGATAATGTTGATATGTCAATAATGAAGCTGATTGGGTCTTGCAAGATGGTGAGATTTCCCATTAATGAGTTTACTGGGGGCATGGTGGAGAAGCCAGAGAAATTCAAAATGAGTGCTTCCAGGTGAAAAATAAGCTGTCTGAGGAGGACATTAGTACTGGTTCTGTCATCTGGAGCAATCGAGATTAAGTCTTCTTAATAACAACTCTACATGTGTATAATGTGTCTTCCTCTTCCCTTCCTCCAAATTTTTCTTCTCTAGGCTAAACATCCCCAGTTCTTTGACTGATAATATTTGTCAGCCTCCTTTGGCTGCTTTTATTTTGTTTATGGTCCTCCCAAAATGTAGCACTAGCAAATAATCACAATTCAATCTTTGAATTATAGGAGTGGACAGGGAGGAGTCTCTCAATTGTTTAAAAGGGATTCTGAGAAGTCCAAAAGATTGAAATTTAGTCAAAGCCACAGGGGAAGATGGTAGTAGATCTGGAGATTAGATTGAAAGATGAGTTTTATTTCTTTTGCTAAATGAAGCTTTCCTTTTAGCTTGCCCTCTCCCTTCTCTGGTTAGCAGAGTTATAGAAATGGGTGATGAGAGGACATGGATACATCCTGTTCTCCAGGTTGATCCTTTTCACAGGGATGGGATACCACCTAAACTCTGGGCCCAGATAATTTTTGGGTTTTTTACTTCTCATTGCAATTGACTTGAGTTTGAAAATTCCTCAGAGCAAGAAAGTATTGAGTCGGATTCCCCTTTGTTCTAAGCATTAATGACCTGTTCCTGAGGAGATGTTATAAGCATCTCTAATCCAGAATCCAAGAGTTAATATCCAAGGAATCTGCTCTCCTCTTCATTTATGAGAAAGCATCATCATCATCATCAACACCACTAGCACTAGCATTTATGTAGTGTTTTGAACACTGTAGATTATTTCCAATTTTCCCATATATATTGTGTTTAGATATAATTGCTTGCATATTGTCTTCCCCATTAGACTGGGGTTTTCTTGAGAGCAGGAACTGCTTTTTGCCTTTCTTTGTATTCCTAGCACTTAGCATAGATGCTTAATAAATGTTTACTGTTTGACAGTTTTCACAAATATGATCTGATCCTCATAACAACCCTGGGAGATGGGTTAGTAACCATCAGAAAAGGTAAAAGGAAAGCATTATGAGATTGGTGATTTGCAGTAACCAATCTAAGAACAGATAATGCACACTTGGGATAAATAAGAATCAATAGCGGTCTATACAAAAATGAGAATAATGACGCCTTCTTTGTAGTGTTGTGGTGAAAATCAAATGAGATAATATCTCCATTTTACAGATGAGAAACTAAGGTAGAGGTTAAGGGACTTGACCAAGTTCACACAGGAAATAAGTACCTGAGGTCTTGAATTTAGGTCTTCCTTATCACCTGTCCAGCACTATCTACTGTGTTGCTTCAGCATGTCTAGCTCAGAGACCATATTTCTTTCTCTTTAAAATTGCAGGTGTACTTTCAAGCTTTCTTGTTCATGGGGATTGATTTTTTAAGCCCCAAGATGGAAGGCTTCTCGTTTGGTCCCAGCTCTGCTACTGAAGAGCTGTTTGATCCTAGGCAATCATCTAACTTCTTTGGGATGATACTTTTCTGTATAAAATGAGGCAAGAACTGTGGGTGAGGGAAGCTGGGCTGGCTCTCTAAAGGCCCCTTGTGAATGGCAGATTTTGTTCCCTAGAGGAAAATGGGAATGGGAGAGGTGGCTGATGAACATTTGGACAACCTTGTGCTCTGGTAGGTTATTAGGAACTGCTCTCCCTTCTCCACCACTGTTTAATGACACTACAAGTCAAAAACTTCCTGAGGCTTATCTCTGGCTCTCATCCAGATGTTCCCCTTTTATAAACAGTCCAAGGTTCTGTTTTCTATCAAGAACCCCTAAATAAGACACAGTCTTCTACCCCCCCAACTGTCCTTAACAGTGTAATACATTAAGTGTAGAGCCAATTGGAATCCAGAACACACTTCCTACCCTATCTCCAACTCTTGACGCACTCCTGACACAAACTCCTTCTTGCCAAAGAATGTTCCCTCAGAATGTCAAATTACTTCATAAGGATTCACTTCCTTTACCTGATATCCATCATCCAAATGGTGGCTGTAGCCAAATCAATCTAGGATAGTGTCAGCCAGGAATTATTTGGCCTAAGCTAACACCATAATGAGTCTTTGTTCCCAGAATCCACACTATCAACCAAGGCAAAGGGCCAAGTTATTTGAGAATAAGAAAAGTATGGAAAAGCAAAGTATTATGGGAATGAACATTTGCAGTAACCAGGCTAAGAACAGGTAATCCACACTGGGATAAATAAGAATCGGTCTCAGTTCATACAAAAATGAGAATAATAACACCTTCTTTGGAGTGTTGTGGTGAAGATCAATGAGATAATATTTGTAAAAAGCTATTAATATAGTACCTGGTACATAGTAGGTGCTACATAAATGTTTATTCCTTTCCTTTGTATTTTTCTTCCTCTGTGAGTTCAGGAAGGTAACGTGACTTCTTGTGGTCCTATTGCCTCATCTGGAAAGATGGGTGGCCTGGATGATCCATTTCTTGGGGACATGCTCTTCCAGAGTCTCCTCATCTAACCTCTGCTGCTACTTTGAGAGTTTGTTATTTACTTTCAGGTAGATTTTATTCTTTTCTTTATTCAGATAGTAGGGCTGCCCAAGTGGAGATGCCCTGTGCCTCTAAGTGTCATGGCTCTTTCCACACTGCCCTTCTCATGGATTTGGTAATTGCCATATCCAGGCTGCTCTCTTGGCTTATAATTAAACCTTCCAACACTGTAAGAGAGCACAAAGCATCACAAGGGCCAGGAAGAGGCTGTAATCCACCAGTCACTAACTAGGCAGGTGGGTATCAGGGTCTGTGTTATAATAGCCTCAACTCTGTCAGAGACAAGTTCCGTTGCCTTTCTGGGACTCAGTTTCTTCATCTGTTAAAAAAGAAAAGATTGCCCTACGTGATTTTTAAGGACTTACTCAGCTCTAGAATAAAGTAGAAGAAAGAGAACTGAACATCTAGATATGATCTCCTCTGTGCCAGGGAAGTTACAGGAAGCTTCCCTACTTACCCTCTCCAAACTCCCACAAGGGTTTTTTCAACCACTTACGATCAGAAAGATCAGAAATAACTGAGCTTCACTTTGACTCTTACTCATGTGTTTCTTCTCTTTAAACAATTCCAGGATTCTGATTTCTGCCAAGGGTTCTCCCAAGAAGACACATGTCCTGGCTTTGTATCTCCATGGAGTGCCTTCATACAGTGACAGTCAAAATTTAAATTTTGTTTTTCTTTTTCCCCAAAAAACTCAAACTTGAGTTTCATTTTCCTCCTCACCTTTCTTCCCTTTCTTAAGAATGTTCCCTCTAAGTCTTTTACAAAGGTTCTTCTTTATCTAACATGGTTCCAAGGATATAGTGGTAAAGTCCATGGGGAAGAATGTTAGCTAAAAATTCATGCAGATATTGACTTTTCTTTTGGAGAAGTGTGTTAGTCGAGGACCACTTCTGTCTCTTTTTGTGAAGTGGCCTGAGGATATCCCTGACCTGACAGTCAGGAGGATTGGACAAGTAACCTTCAGACCAAAATTTCCTGATTTGGTGAGCCATCACTCATTTTGTGCTTTCCCAACCAACATTACTTATATGACTTTGAGTAACCTCTCCCTGGGCCCCAGTTCTTCATTTGTAAAAATGACCAGCCAGGACTAGGTTAATCAGTGGAGAAACATTTTAAGTGCCTACTGTGTGCTGGGGATGCAAAGAAAGGCAAGAGACAATCTCTACCTTCATGGGAATTTATAATCTAATGGGAAAGACAATACATGGAAAAAAGCTGAAAAGTAAAGAAGTGGAGGCAAAGACCTTGGGGAAGTGGATGATGGTGTCCAGGGGAGTTTGGCTAGTGAGAAATGAAGGGTTAATTGACCTGGGTGCTTGCCATGAGTGGAAGGATCGGGGGGAAGTCATGATGGCATCCAGAGGAGTGCAGCTGTTGAGAAAGGAAGGGTTGATTGGCCTGGGTGCTTGCCACTGTCTGTGGTCATTTCTAAGGCTCTAAGCTCTAAGACACCAGCCTGTGACTCAGAACTGGCACTTTCTGGTCACCTTGAGGGAACCATCTGGATTGACTTGGCCAGGCTGGTGGCTCCTAAACTCCTGTGCCCTCTGGTGGCCATCCAGAGTAGTACAGAGTTTTAAGAAAAAATTCTGTACAAGGATAGAGAGAGTGCTGGAGAGAGTTGCTGCTTTTGCCAGACTTCCAACAACAACAACAATAATAATAATACAAATATTTATATAGCACTTAGGAAGAAAGAGTGAATGACCAACCCCTAAGGTCCAAAGCTGAATAAATATGCTCTCCTGATCTCCCACAGCAGGGGCTCAGAAAGTAGGGTGCTGGACCCAAATTCTTTTTTTTTTAAGCTTTTTATTTGTATAACATATGTATGGGTAGTTCCCCAACCTTGATCTTTACAAAGCTTTCCAATACAAATTTTACCCCCAGTCCCCTCCCCTCCCCTAGATGGCAGGAAGTCCACTACATGTTAATAATGTTGAAATGCTTGAGAAGTTATGCAAGAAAAATCCTATCTACAAGAAAAAAAAAGAATCAGAGAAAGGCAACACAATGCAAGCAAATGTCAGTAGAGATCATGAAAATGTTACGTTGTGGTCCATATTTCATGTCCCTCTCTCTGGGTGTATATGGTTTTCTTCAGTGAACAACTGGAACTGGTTTGAGACAATTCTTTATTGCAGAGAGCCATGTCCATCAGAATTGATCATCATGTAATACTGCTGTTGCTGTGCATGATGATCTCCTGGTTCTGCTCGTTTCACTCAGCATCAGTTCATGCAAGTCTCTCCAGGCCTCTCTGAAATTGTCCTGCTGGTTGTTTCTTACAGAACAATAATATTCCATAACATTCATATACCATAATTTATTCAGCCACTCTCCAATTGATGGGCATCTCTTCAGTTTCCAGTTTCTAGCCACTACAAAAAGGGCTGCCACAAACATTTTTGCACATGTGGGTCCCTTTCCCTCCTCTAAGATCTCTTTGGGATATAGGCCCAGTAGAAACACTGCTGGGTCAAAGGGTATGCACAGTTTGACAACTTTTTGAGCATAGCTCCAAATTGCTCTCCAGAATGGTTGGATTCGTTCACAGTTCCACCAACAATGTATTAGTGTCCGTTTTCCCACATCCCCTCCAACATTCATCGTTATCTTTTCCTGTCATTTTAGCCAATCTGACAGGTGTATAGTGGTACCTCAGAGTTGTCTTAATTTGCATTTCTCTGATCAATAGTGATTTGGAGCAACTTTTCATATGACTAGAGATGGTTTTAATTTCATCATCTGAAAATTGTCTGTTCATATCCCTTGACCACTTATCTATTGAAGAGTGGCTTGAATTCTTATATATATGAGACAATTCTCTATATATTTTAGAAATGAGGCCTTTATCGGAACCATTAAATGTAAAGATGATTTCCCATTTAGATGCTTCTCTCCTAATCTTGTCTGCATTTGTTTTGTTTGTACAGAAACTTTTTAACTTAATATAGTCAAAATTATCCATCTGGTGTTCAATTAGGAGTTCCAAGTCTTCTTTGGACATAAATTTGTTCCACCTCCACAGGTCTGAGAGATAAACTATATTACGTTCCTCTAACTTGCTTACAAAGTCCCTCTTTATATCTAGATCATGAACCCATTTAGATCTTATCTTGGTATGTGGTGTTAGGTATGGGTCAAGCCCTAATTTCTTCCACACTAGTTTCCAATTTTCCCAGCAGTTTTTGCCAAATAGAGAGTATTTATCCCAAAAGCTGTGGTCTTTGAGTTTATCGAACACTAGATTGTTAAGGTTAATGCCTAGGTTGTCCTGATAACCTATCCTGTGCCACTGTGATAACCTATCCTGTGCCACTGTGGACCCAAATTCAAATATGACCTTAGACACTTACTAGTTGTGTGACCCCAGAAGGTCATTTATTCTGCCTCAGTTTCCTCACCTGTAAAATGGGGATAATAACAGCGCCTACCTCTCAGGGTTGTTGTGAGGATCAAATAAGGTAATCGCTGTAAAAAATGCTCGGACATAGTATGTGCTATATAACTGCTCCTTCTTTTCCCTTCTATTTTGCTATCTCTGTAAGTTTGCCCTGTGGACTTATGTCCTCATCTGTAAAGTGACAGAGGTCCACTCTGTGATCCCTTTACACTAACCATCAATCTTTTTGGCTTGGCACATTCCAAAGTGCATTGACTCTTGAGTCAGAGGACTTGAGTTCAAATCCTGCCTCTGGGTAGTTGTTTGACCCTGGGCACTTGCCTCTTAACCTTCCTGGTCCTCAGTTGCCTCCTCATCCATAAAATTAGAAGTGTTAGATGACTTCTGAGATTCCTCTCACTTCTCTCTGTGATCCATCCTAATCTAGAAGATCAGAAAGTGGATTTCCTTGAAGGACCTTTTGGGGGGG
>JAJPUD010002310.1:305050-333229 GCA_023553655.1 Myrmecobius fasciatus | reverse complement strand
AAAAAATGAGCCCATGTAGAAAGAACCCAATTATAGAAATTAATCATGGCAATACGGAAAACCTGGGTTCATCTTCAGAGAAGGACAGTGAATTAAAAAAGCTTCTCTAACCTCAAAGACTAATGTCAAATGGCTCCCTGCCCAGAGAGAACTTACAGAAGAACTCAAAAAAGAGTTTAAAAATCAAATGAGCACATTAAGGCAAAACTAAAAAAAAAAAAAGAAAAGAAAAGAAAGAAAGAAAACCATCCAAGAAAAACAAGAAGATTATGAAAAAAAGTTAACCAACTAGAAAAGGAGATACAGTCTTAAAGACATAAATAACTTTTTGAAAATTAGAATTGGACAAGGGGAAGCCAGTGAAGTTATAAGAGACTAAGACATAACAAAACAATATAAAGGATGAAAAAATATAGAATAGAATGTGAAGCATCTTATAAGAAAAACAACAGATCTAGAGAACAGGTCAAGAAGAGAATAATTGGATTACCTGAATCTTGACACAATAATGCAAGAAATAATTCAAGAAAATTGTCCTGGAGTGATAAAACATGTGGGGAAAGAAAATTTTTTTTAAAAAAATCTACTGATCACTTTAAGGAGACCCTTTGTGGAAAGCACTTAGGAATATTATTGCCAAATTTCAAAACCCCCAGATCAAAGAGAAATTTTGCAAGAAAGAAGAAAAAAACAATTCAAATACATTGGAGCTACAATTAGAATTATATAGGACTTAGCAGCAGCCATGATAAAGGATCACAAGTTCTGGAATCATATATACTGGCTATCAAAAGAACTAGGTCTGTAGCCAAAAACATCATATCCAGAAAAATTATTTGTAATATTGAATGAAAAAAAATGGACATTCAACGAACTTGGAGATTTTCAAGACTTTGTATTAACCAAACCCAAATTCAATAGAAAATTTAACACATAAGAACCAATGTCAAAGATCAGTTTCAAGGAACTTAACATGGACAGATTGTTTATGTTTTTTACATGGAAATGTATGCTATATATTTAAGCTTGACGTCAACAATTGGGCAGCTCAAAAAAAATATTGCTTTAATGTTAAGGCAAAAACAGTAACAGTAAATGAGATGCAAAGGAAGAATGGACATAGAGGCATTGGGGGGGGAGGGCTCATATTTCTAAAAACCTTCTCACATTGGGAATGATTAAATAAGCAACATTACATATATATAATCATGGAGATACCGCCCTCCAAAATCTATAAAGAAATAATGGGGGAGGGATGGGTAGAGGGGAAGCAAAGAGTGGGGGAAGTAAGACAAAGGAGGGATCCATAGGTAGGAAGAGGCTAAGTAATAGCAAGGTAAATTAAGGAGAAGAATTAAAGCAGGAGAGTTAGCTGGGATAGGAAAAAAGAGTTGTACACAAATACTACAACAATGTGTAGGAGTAGAATTTAGTTTTTGAAAAAAGTACACCTAGTGATTATTGATCTTAGACAAAGTCAAATTTAAAGATTCAATCACAAAGAAATCTACATTATATTTCAGTATATATCTACAATGCTAATATTGTTTTAGATGTTTGTTTACATATGGGTGTGTGTGTGTGGGGGGTCTGTGTGTGGGTCTGTGGGTGAGTGTGAATGCATATGTATATGTGGGGTGAAAGTGTGTGGATGTGGGTATGAGTGTGTAAATCTATATCTATATCTATATCTAGAAACATATCTGTGCATGGGGCAGCTAGGTGGTTCAGTGTTTAGACCTCCAGCTCTAAAGTCAGGAGGACCTGAGTTCAAATTTGGCCTTAACACTTCCTAGCTGTGTGACTCTGGGTAAGGCACTTAACCCCAATTGCCTCAGCAAAATACATATATTTGTGCTTAACTATAGCTTGCTTAGGGAAGATGGGAAGAAGGATGAAAATGGGGAAAAGAATAAAAAAAGGTGTGTAGCAGAGAGCAAGATAGCAAAGAAAAGATAGACATTCATGAATATAATTTCTTCTACTATTATATATCCTTTCTTGAACTGGTAATTTATTGTTACATATTTTGAGTCCTCCCTGATATTCTGCTGGGTACATGACAGTGTTCTGTTCTGTTTGTTTTATTTTCTTTTTCTGTTTTTCTTTTGTCTATTCCCTTTTTAAATAAACAGAATAATAATATACAATAAAAATAACATTAAAATGGGGAAAAGATTTTATTATGTACAAAGCAACAGCCGAATATAACTAGGATAAGATTGGAAGCTATTGGTTGGGAGGAAAATCTTTGCTTGAATATCCCTAATATCCAAAATATATAGGGAATAACACATACATAATAACAAGAGTCTCTAATGTGTATGTGTATATAACTAAAGAAAATGAACTGTTTTCAAAAGCATTGGTAACTACCAAAAATCTATGAAAGATTGTCCAAATTACTAATTATAATAGAAATGCAAGTCAAAAGAATTCTGAAATTTCACTGCACATGCCCAAAATTGGCTAAGTTGATAAATAATGGAAATTATCAATGATGGAGGAGCTGAAGAAAGATGAGTACATTATGATACATTATTCATAAAATTATTATATAGTATGTATACTATATATATAGAAGTAATATAGAATTATGTTTTTAAAAAAATATCCACAGTCTTTGACCCGGAGATTCCAATGCAAAGCATAGAATTCAGAGTTAAAGACAGATAGAAAAACATAGCAGTCCTTTTTGTAGTGGCAAAGAACTAGAAACAAAGTAGTTTCTCATAAATTAGAGAATGGCTAAGCATATTTAGCCATTACCTGAATTTAACAGAATGTTATTAGAAGGTGAAGCCAAGATTACAGAGTAGCAAAAGTCAGTGCAGTTAGTTCTTCTCCATTCCCCACCTCCAGCTCCAAACAAATCTAGAAAACACATTTCTGACAGGGAAATCCAAGAAAAAGTTACAATAAGTCTATTTTTTTAACCCTACCCCTGGTCTGCAGAAGAAGAAAGAGAAATCCTTGGACACATGGGACAAAGTCTGGCCAGGAGCAACAGAATGCTCCAGCGCCTGGGGAATGGTTGTGCACCAAAGCAAGAGGTGGGCTCATTCCCTTTTAGAGACACAAACTGGCAACTTTGTGGCCCACTACCCAGTTCCAAGTAACAGATCCAGGGTGGACTATAGAAAGGAAATTGTGCTCAGGAGTAGGCAAGAGGAACAGGTCCTAGAATAAGAGAAGTAAGTTCAAAAGCAAATAGCAGTTATATGAGTCTGATCCCTAGGACCAGGAAAAGGTCTCAGTTCCAGCTTCTAGGCCAGTCTGAAGTCTTCAGAGGAATAAATAGAGAAGGAATCTCACATCAACAGTGAACCTTTAGTTCTGTGCCTCATAACCTACCGATCTTCCTAGCAGGTAATCAAATAGCAGTGTACCATTGTTTAAACCCAAACCTATATCAGGAATTTGCAGAACTCAGACATGGAGGACATGAGTCAGATTTTGTCCTGGATTGGACCACTTTAGGAACCCTGAAAGCTTGCAGATCTCCAGCCTGAGCTATCACCAACAGCCTAGGAATACACAATGTTCAGTATTCTAACCTGTAACAGGATCATCCTGATCCTTCTTCCTAGAAATATACAAAGCCCAAATCTCACATCAAGACCATCAAGTAGAATGGAAAAATTAAGGGAAAAAATCATAATAAAGAGTCAATATGGAGGAGTTCTGGGGGTAGGCCAAGATAGTGGAGTGAAGTCAGGAAGCTGCTGTTTTCTGGAGAGAATGGGTAGCTCTACCCCATGCCATGAGCAAGACACCCAACACAAGAGACTCCTGTGTCAAAGCCAAGGCTTGGAGTGGCACAAGAAGTTTGGGACAGTACCCCCTGTATTTCGGGAGCAGAACTTGACCTTAAAAGCCACAAAATAGGAAGGAAGGAAGGAAGGAAGGAAGGAAGGAAGGAAGGAAGGAAGGAAGGAAGGAAGGAAGGAAAGAAGGAAGGAACAAAAAAGAACCTTAATCATAGAAAGCTATATAACAGGTAAGACCAAGACACCAACTCAGAATGAGAACAAAATGCCCAAATGGAAAATCTCAAAGGGTGATATGAATTGGTCTCAAGTCCAAAAAGCCTTCTTTGAAGTGCTCATAAAGGATTTTAAAATGCAAATAAGGGAAGTAGAAGAAAAACTGGGAAAAGACATGAGAGGTATGAAAGAGAAAATCAACAGCTTGGAAGAGGAAGGACAAAAATTGAAGGAAACAATTCCTTAAAAAATACACTTGGTCAGATGCAAAAAAAAAATCTACTGAAGAAAATAATGCCTTGAAAAGTAGAATTAATCAAATGGGGAAAAGAGATACAAAAGCTAACTGAAGAAAATATACATTAAAAAGTAAAACCAAGTAAATAGAAGCCAATGACTCTATGAAACATCAAGAATCAGTCAAGCAAACTAAAAAGAATGAAAAAAATGAAATATAATGTAAAATACCTCATTTGAAAAACAGTCGACCTGGAAAGCAGATGCAGGAGAAACAATTTAAAAATTATTGGTCTATCTGAAGGCAACAACCAAAAAAAGAGCCTGTATAGCATTCTCCAAGACAACATCAAGGAAAACTGTCATGATATATTAGAACCGGTGAGCAAGACAATCATCGAAAGAATCCATTTATCACCTCTGGAAAGAGATCCCACAAGGAAAATCCCAAGAAACATTGTTGCAAAACTCTAGAAGTATAATCTAAAGGGAAAACACTGCAAGTTGCCAGGAAAGAAAATCTATCAGCTTCTATAGTAAAAGATTGAAGGGCCCAGAATACCATATTGTAGAAGGCAAAGGACCTGAGATTACAACCAAGAATCAACTACCCAGTGAGACTGAGCAGCAATCTTTTAGGGGATGAGATGAATCTTCAATAAATAAGGGACTTTCAATGATTTTTACTGAAAAAAAAAAAACAGAACTAAATAGAAAATTTGAGTTTCAAACATAGGACTCAAGAGAATCATAGAAAGGTAAACAGGAAAGAAAAAAATCACTTAAAAGTTAAACTATTTTTATCCTAAGACAGCAAAATGATACTTGAAATTCTTGAGAATTGTATCATTTTGGGGGGAAGTTAGAGGAGGCATACTTAGACATGAGGTGGGGATATAAATTGACTCTGATGTGATGATATTAAAGAAAATTATATTAAGGGGTAGAAAAAGTATTGTCCTGGAAGAAGAGGAAAGGAGGGATAAAATGGGATAAATCAGAGGCACAAAAGATCTATTACAAAAGAGGAAAAGAAGTGAGGGGGTGAGCATTGTGTGAAGCTTAATCTCAGAAGTTTTGACTATAGAAATTTATTTTACTCTATGAAGAAGTAGAAAGAGAAAAGGGAAAGAAAAGGGAATGGCTGGATAGAAGAGAGGGCAGAAACACTATGAGAAAGAGATTAAGAGAAGAGAGGGGGTGATAGAAGGGAGGGCAGGTTGAGGGTGGGGTGGATCCAGAATAAAACACTACTGAGGAGCAACAGGATGGAAAGAGAGAACAATAGTATATAGAGGGGAGAAAATGGGATGGAGGGAAATACAGAGCTGGTAATCATAACTGTGAATGTGAATGGGATGAACTGTCTCATAAAATGAAAGTGAATAATGCAGTGGATTAAAAATCAGAATCCTACAATATGTTGTTTACAAGAAACACATTTGAAACAGAGAGCTACATACAGAGTAAGGGTAAAAGGCTAGAGAAGAATCTATTGTTTCAGCAAAGAAAAAAAAAAAAAAAAATACGGTGCTGATACCTAAACCAGGAATAGCCAAAACAAAGAAAGAAAGGGGTAGCTAGGTAATGCAGTGGATAGAGCACCAGCCCTGAAATCAGGAGGATCTAAGTTCAAATCTGGCCTCAGACACTTAACACTTCCTAGCTATGTGACCCTAAGCAAGTCACTTAACCCTTATTGCCTCAGGGAAAAAAAAAAGAGAAAGAAATTTATAGACCAAACTTCCTAATGACTATTGATGCAAAAGTTTTAAATAAAATATTATCAAAGCTTAACAAAAATTATCAACAAGATAATACATTATGACCAAGTAGATTTTTTTTTTTTTGCTGAGGGGTTAAGTGACTTGCCCAAGGTCACACAGCTAGGACCTGTTAAGCGTCTGAGGCCAGATTTGAACTCAGGTCTTCCTGACTTCAGGGCTGGTGCTCTATCCACTGCACCACCTAGCTGCCCCCCAAGTAGATTTTATAGCAGGAATGCAGGACAGGTTCAATATAAGAAAAACTATTGGTATAATTGACCATATCAATAACAAAACTAACAGAAATCATGTGATAATCTCAATAGATGCATAAAAAGGCTTTTGACAAAATACAGCACCCATTCCTGTTAAAAACACTAATGAAAATAGGAATAAATGGAACTTTCTTAAAATGATAAGCAGCAGCTATCTAAAACTATCAGCAAGCATTATTTGTAATGGAGAGAAACTGGCCCCATTCCCAATAAAATCAAGGGTGAAATAAGGATGCCCATTATCACCACTATTTTTCAATATTGTACTAGAAATGTTGACTTTAACAATAAGAAAAGAAATTAAAGGAATTAGAATAGGCAATGAGATAAAACTATCACTTTTTGTAGGTGATATGATGGTATACTTAGAGAATCCTAGATAATCATTCAAAAATCTACTTGAAGCAGTTAGCAGCTCTAACAAAGTTACAGGATATAAAATTAGCCCACACAAACCATCAGCTTTTCTATATTTTACTAATGAGGCCCAGCAGCAAGAAATAGATAGAGAAATTTCATTTAAAAAAATTGTAGGCAAAATAAACTATTTGAGTGTCTACTTGCCAAGACAAACCTAGGAACTATATGAACACAATTACAAAACACTTTTCACACAAATAAGGTCAGAGCTAAACAATTGAAAAAACATCAATTGCTCATGGGTAGGCCTAGCTAATATAATAAAAATGACAATGCTACCTAAATTAACCTAAAAATTTAAAATAAATTAACTTGTTCAGTGTCATACCAATCAAACTGCCAAAAATATTTTATAGAGCTAGAAAAAATAATAACAAAATTCATCTGGAAGAACAAAAGTTCAAGAATATCAAAGGAGTTAATGCAAAAAACAACAAAGGATGGTGTTCTAGCAGTACCAGAACTAAAACTCTATTGAAGCAGTAGTCATCAAAACCATATGGTACTAGCTAAGAAATAGAGTGATGGATCAGTGAATAGATTAGATGTATGTGACACAATAATAAATGTATTTGATTAATCTAGTATTTGATAAACCTCCAAACTCCAGCTTCTGGGATAAAAACTCATTATTTCACAAGAATTGATGGAAAAACTGCAAAACAATATGTCAGAAGCTGTCATAGACCTACATCTCATACTCCATACCAAAATAAGATCAAAATGGGTACTTGATTTAGGCATAACATGTGATATTATAAGCAAATTAGGAGAGCAAGGAATAGTTTACCTATCAGATTTTTGGATAAGCAAGGAATTTATGGCCAAAGAAGAATTAGAGAACATCATGAAATTCAAAATGGACAATTTTGATTACATTAAATCAAAAAGGATTTGCAGAAACAAAACCAATCCAGCCAAGACTGAAGGGAAGCAGAAAGCTAGGGAAAATTTTTACAATCAGTATTTTTGATAAAGGCCTCATTATAAAAGAACTGAGTCAAAATTATAAGAATATAAGTTATTCCTCAATTGATAAATGGTCAAAGGATATGAATAGATAATTTTCAGATGAAGAAATTAAAGCCATCTATAGTCATTTGAAAAAAAATGTTCTAAATCACCATTGATTAGAGAAATGAAAATCAAAACAACTCTGAGGTACCACCTTACACTTCTCAGATTGGCTAAGATAATGATAAATGTTGGAGGAAATGTGGGAAAACTGGGACACTAATGCATTGTTGGTGGAATTGTGAAATGATCTAACTAGTCTGGAAAGCAATTTGGAACTATACCCAAAGGGCTATAAAAATGTGCATACCCTTTGATGTGGCCACGTTACTATTTGGTCTGCATCCCAAAGAGATCATAAAAGGACCCACATATACAAAAATGTCTGTAGCAGCTCTTTTTGTGTTGGCAAAGAATTGGAAAATGAATAGATGCTCATCAATTGGGGAATGACTAAACAAGGTACTTAGAGATTATGAAATATTATTGCTCTATAAAATGATGAACAGGCTGATTTTATAAAGGTCTGGAAAGATTTACATGAATCGATGCTGAATGAAAAAAGTAGAACTAGAAAAATGTATACAGCAATAAGAAGTTTGTGCAATGATCAACCATGATAATGTTGGCTCTTCTCAGAAATTCAGTAACCCAAGACAATGCCAATAAACTTTGAATGGAAAAGACTATCCACATCCAGAGCGAGAATTGTAAAGACTGAATGTAAATCAACAAATGCTATGCTCACTTTATTCCCCTTTTTCTTGTTATTTTTTTCTCTTGAGGTTTTACCCCTTTGTTGTAATTTTTCTCTTCCAGCATGATTCATAAGGAAATATGTAAAAAAAAAGAATGTATATGTATAACAAAAATGTTTTTTTACATGTAACTGGAGAAAAAAAAATTTTTAAAGGTCATTATGTTAGCAGGGAAACTAAAGATTCAAACTCCAAAAGAAGAGAATGACTCCCAAACATCTACCAAGCCGCAACGAAAAATACAACCTGGATACAGGTAAATTTGGATACAAATTTAACCAAAATTCTTGGAAGAGATGAAGTAAAAGTTCATTTTTAAAAGTTCTTTTTAAAAAGTCTAAATTTTTTTTTTACAAATGAAATGAGAGGGTGAGAAGAAAAAAATTGGAAAAATAAAATTATGAAGAAAGAACTTGAAAGGGAATTAATAACTTTGCATAAGAGGTACACAATTTTGATCAAATAACTCCATGAGACAAGAAATATTAAAACAAAGTGAAAAGACTGGGAAAAATAAGAAAATGTAGGTATTTTATAACAGCAACAATTGATCTGGAAAATAAATTGAAGAGAAAAATTTAAGAATCATCGGTCTGTATGAAAGCTATGACCACTAATAGAGATAAGACACAATATTTCAAGGAATCATAAAAGAAAACTGTCTAGCTCTCTTGGAATTTGAAAGCAACATGGAAATACAATACAACACAAAACAAAACAAAAACAAAAACAAACCCCTGAAAACCCCAAAATAAAACAAAACTAAACAAAACAAACAAACAACCCCCCCCAAGAACCTATTGTTCATTTTCTGAAAGCAATCTCAAAATGAAAACTCAAAGGAATGTTAGTAGCTGAAATCCAAAGCTTTTTAGGTCAAAGAAAAGAAATAGTGGAAGCAGCTAAAAAGGAAGAATTCAGATGCCAACAAGCCACAGTTCACATCACACATGATTTTGCAGCCAACATTATTAAAAATATCAAGAATAACATATTCCAAAAGGCAAAAAATATAAATTTAGAGTCAATAATAACTTACCCAGAAAAAGTGAGTATAATTCCAGAGTGGTAAAAATGGAGAACTTACAAGCATTATGGATTAAAAGAGCAGAACTGCATAGAAACTTTAAAGTTCTAACACGAGTTAAGAGAAACATAAAATAGTAAATACAAATGAACAATGATAAAGGACTAAACAAGGATAAGTTGCTTATATTCAAATGTGGGAATGTGATACATTTACCTCTTTGAACAGGAACAGAATGAAACAAACATTTATTAATCTACTACATACCGGGCAGTGGGCTAAACACTTTACAGATATTATTTCATTTAATGTTGACAATCCTGGGGAAGAAGGTATTTTAATGAATCTCATTTTACAGTTGAGAAACTGGGGCAGACAGAGGTTAAATAACTTGTCAGAGACGCAGTGCTTGTCTGAGGCTGCATTTGAACTTAGGTCTTCTTGACTCCAGTCCTAGTATTACATCCTGTGCCATTTAGCTCTTTCAAATGCTATCATCACCAGGAGTCACATATAGAATCTAATTAGACAAAATCCTGAAGCAGTTGTTATGTCTTAGTGGTCTTAAGAATGAAAAGAAAAGAAAAGAGGAATATGTTGGGGACGGGTAGGGGGAAAGGAAAGGAAAGTTAGGAGAAATTATTTCATATAACTAATCAGGAGAAACAAGTTAGATATCTATATAAACAAGGAATGATGGAGGAAGATATTGACACTTGAATTTCATTCTCATCTCAATTAGTCAAAGGACAAAAAACACACATGGGTACAGAAAAACATTTCATTCAACAGGTTAATAAAGGGAAGAAAGGAGAAGGGAAAGAGAGAATTAGAAGGAAGGTAGATTAAAGAAGAAAAATGTCCTAAGCAAAACAAACCCTAAGGATGTACAAAAATATTTATACCCCTTTATAAGATAGCAAAGAATGGTAATCTGAAGTGATGCCCCAAATTGGAAAATACCAGAACATATTGTTGCATATGAATGTGATGAAATACTATTTCAATATAAGAAATGATGAAAGGATGGCATAAAAGAAACCTGGAAAGACTAGTATGAATTGATGCAGAGTGAAGTGAATAAAACCAAGAGAACAATTTGTAGAGATAAACAATTTTGATAGTTGATTAGGGTGATGATTAGCCACAATACCAGTGGAATGATAATGAAACATACCATCTACCTCCTGATAAGAGAAGCAAAAGATTAATAGGATAGAATGATACATATCTTTTTTTGGATATGGCCAATGTGCAAATGTGTGTTACTTATCACAGGAGTTTTTTTTTTCATTTTCATTTTTTTTGTTAGCTACTTAGCTTTTATTATCCTTAAATAATTAAATCATCAAATGATCTAAGGCGGCTCCTCAAACAATCAAAGGAGATCTTACTCTTCTCCTAGAAGAATGAAAACATTTCTATGGATATGTCCTGAAGAAAAGGTCATTTTGACAAGAGAATAGATTTGGAATGGTGAAACATTTTGAAATATGTTATTGCTTGATTTTCACTTTACATTCTAACAACAACATTGACTAATGGGAAAAAACTCAGAAGAGCTTGTTTTATGAAAATCAATTTAACAAGATTGGGAGAACGTATTTTGTTTTATAGTTTTATGGCATGCCTCAAATCATTATGAGAAACCATTATTAGTGAATGATTAGAGGGAAATAACTTTATTTTAGTAAAGGTAGAGATGGGAGGGAGAGAACATGAATTTTTGCTGAATGAAAAAATATATAATTTTATAAAAGAATGTTATTACACTATAAAAATAAATACAAGTGAAGTATTCAGAAATACATGGATAAACATATGGACTGATGAAAAGTAAATAAAATGAAAAAAACCCCAATAATTACAACAATACAAATGGAAAGACAAAACAAACAAATTATAATGACCTAGATTTTCTTGGAGAAGAGATAAGGAAATATCAAGTCAATAAGTGAACAAGCATTTATCAGGCACTTACTATTTGCCAATCACTTTGCTAAGCATTGAAGATATAAAGGAAAGAAAAAAGTCCAACAGTTTCTGTACCCGAAGTCCTAACAATCTCATGGGGAAGTCACTATGTAAGCAACTCTGCACAAATAAGATATATACAGGATGAATTTGAGCCAATTTGAGTCAGAAAAGGTACTGACATTGAGGGGGGGATTGGGAATTAGGAGGATCACTTGGACAGGTAGGTGGAATGATATGGACTTAGACAGGGAAAAAAACTGAGACATGGTGACCAAGCGGCAGGCCATTACGGTATTGCAGGGATAAAGTGATAAGGGAGGCTGCATCAGTGTGATGGTAATGTCATTTGAGAGAGGGAGGCATATTTGTATCTCCTTCCTTTAGCAGAGGTTGGGGATACTGGGTGTGGGACATTGCATTTAATACCAAACTAGGTTTATGTGTTGCTTAGTTTTGCTGGACTTTTTTCCTAACCTTTTTTTTCCCCCTCTTTGTTATAAAGGATGATTCTCTGGGTAGAGAATGATAAAGATATAAATTCAGAAATGAATTTGATGTGAAACAAAAGATAAAAACAAAAATGTAAATTAAATAAATTTTTAAAAGGGGACATACCAATTAGGCAATATATCAAAACCTTTGAAACAGTTAGCATTACAGGTTCATATTGACAGAAATGTAGTCTTTCCTTTGTTCAGTCAGCCAATAAAACAATTCTCAAAGGGAAATTTGTAGTTTTGAAAACTAATATTAACAGAAAAGAAAAAGTATCCCCTTAAAAGACCAGAAAATAAGTAAATTAGCAAGCAGAATAAATACGAAAAAATTTGAAGTTCGAGGAGAAATTTAGAAATATTGACATGTTTAAAAGGTCATTGGATTGATTTAAAAAAAAACACTAATAAAAATGAGTAACAAAGAGTAAGGTGTGTATTTTTTATTCTTTCTTGATGTCCCCAGCCTTCAAGATTATGCTTAATAAATGTTTGTTACTGACTAAATAAACACAATATATTAAGAAAAAAGAAGAAAGAAGAAATATGTTTCCTAAATGAAAGCTGAATAAAGGTGAATTATCAGTAGAAAGGAAATAAAAGGCATTGTTAGAAGCTTCTATACACTTGATGACTATTTCCACTAGGCTCACTGGGCTCTTGGCTCTAGGAGAGCTCCACTTGGTGGTTAAGTCAGATATTGCACTCCCTTGTTTTTGCAGACTTAGAATACCACAAATAACACTGGTGTCACATTAATATGACATTAGCATAAACGGCCTTGTTTTTCCTTTTCTTTCACCTCTCTGTTTCCACCAACAGTACAATCCTTCAGTTTTACTGAAGAAAAGCTTTGCTAAAAGCAAATGGAAAACATTTTCAGTAAGGCTTTTGTTCAGAAAAAAGACACTCTTCCTCCCTCCCCCCCCCAAAAAAAAACCCCAACCTCCTTTTATTGGATGTGATTAGGAAGTTCAGTATTCCTAGAAATAGTACTTTATGGTTACAAAGAACTTTTCCCATAATGTTAATTTCTTTTTCTATTTTTCCTTGTGTTCTCATTTGATTTTTAAAAATACCTTTTAGCTCTTTTAAAAACTCTTGCTTCATCTCTTTCAGTGATTCTAAATGCTCAAGCAATATTTTTCTTTGAGGATTTGCTTTTAGATATTTTGGAGTCTTTCTCTTCTTCTGGGTTTATGTCTTGAGTGTCTTTCTCATTATAATAGCTTTTTGTGTTGGTATTTTTTTTCCTTTTCATTCTTCCAGCCTAATTGCTGATTTTAGACTTTATGTTAGGATTATGCTCTCAGAACTTTTATTTTTTTAAATGCATTTTATTAAAGCTTTTTAATTGCAAAACATATGTATGGGTAATTCTTCAACAATGACCCTTAAAAAGCTTTCTGTTACGAACTTTTTCCCCTTAGTCCCCACCCCTCCCCTAGATGGCAGGAAGTCCACTACATGTTAATTATGTTAAAATACTTGACAAATCGAATATATGTATGCATATTTCCACACTCATCTTGCTGTGCAAGAAAAATTGTGTCTACAAGAAAAAAAATCTGAGAAAGGAAACATAATGCAAGCAAACATCAATAAAGAGCATGAAAATGTTATGTTGTGGTCCACATTTCATATCCCTCTTTCTGGGTGTATATGGCCTTCTTCACTGACCAATTGGAAGTGATTTGAAGCATTTCATTGTTGAAGCTCTCAGAACCTTTAAAGGAAATGTCTTCCTTTAAGTTCCTTAAACTTCCTCTTGGGTCCTTCTGTTACTTTTCTGAGTTATTGAGTTATTATTGTGGGCTTGCAAAGCCAACTCAGATTGAGGACCTGCAAGTTTTCACAGCTCCAAAAGTGATCTGATCTAAGACAAAATCTTTTTACTGTTCACTTAGTCTGAGCTCTGCATGTCCCTTACCTGTGTTTCAGTTCAGGAAATAAGCCTGTGAGCTTTCCCTTGGATGGAGTTCTGGTAGCATACTGCTGGACTTAACCACTGTCAACCTGCTGGAAAGCTCTACATGTTCAGAAAGACATAATTGCAGGCTTTCCTTTGGTCAGTCAGTCAATAAGCATTTGCTAAGTGTATATTATATGTTAAGCACTGTGCTAATTGCTGGGAATACAAAGAAAGGCAAAAGATTATTTTCAATGAGTTCACAATCTAATAAGGGGTACAACATATAAATAGCTATGTACAAACAAGATAAACAAGCAGGGTAAGTTAGAAATAATCAATAGAGAGAAGACACTATCATTAGTGGGAGATAAAGAAAGGTCAAAGATTTCAGTTCTAATTTCCCTCCAAGTTTCTGACTGGGCTGGATGAAATGCTATTTAAATCCTGGAGTTGGAATCACAGAGCTGTCTACTTTTGAATTTGATCCTTGCTCCATAGTGGTAAGGTGTACTCCTTGCTCAGTATAAAGCCTAGGAATCCCCAACTCTGTCTAGAATGTCATGGACATATATATTCCCTCCTCAGTCTGCCTGTCTCTGTGATAAAGCAGAGCTAGTGTGCTGTTCATAAAGCTTGTACAAGATCAGGGCTACTTTATAAGGGGTTTGGACCTCTTCTTTCCATGTTGAACAGTGTGTGTTCTTTTTTTAGATCCTGTATGCTGGAATGCTCTGTGCTATATGCTGCTGCTGGCCAGACCCAATCTCTAATATCTGCAGATCTCTCTTTCTCCCTATGCTGATCTAGTTAGAAATATGATTTATTTTCACATTTTACTAAATTTACCCACCAGTATCTGTGGTGTTTTATTCTAAATTTTTGTGCAGGAGTTGGGTTGGGGAGCTTAGCTGTACTTCTTGTTATTCAATTTTATTATCTCTGCTTCTCCCCAAAGAACTTTCCCATTTACTGTTTACTTGATTCTTATAAGAACAAGGTATCAAATTCATGTGCTTTTGTTTTTACTTGAAAAAGAAACTAAGACTGAGAGAAATATGACTTGACAAGGTCACACAGCTATCAGCCTGGGATTCAGCTAGATTTCCAGAGTTCTTTATTTAGTTATGTTTGACTACATATTGTTCTCCTCCTCTATACTCTCCATTATCCTCTTTTTCCATCATCAACATTCCAAGAGTCCTTAACATTGGAAGTAATGGTAGCTGCTAACATTAGAAAGCACAAAAGAGACAAAGGTTTTAATAGACTCTGGCAAAAGTCATTAAGATTCTTTTAAAAAATGTTTCGTGCCTGTGCTTATAGAATTTATATAGTGCAACATTGGTTTCTTTGTTTAAGTGCAAAAATAAAATAAAAAACCTATAGTTTGCATGAAACAGTGGAAAGAGCATTGGACTGAGAACTGGGGGAGTTGAAATTCATTCCTAACTCAGTCACAACTACTTTGAAACAAATTTTTCTTATCTGATTATGAGGATGGACTAGAATTTGAGGTGTCAAACTTGGGAATGCTTAGAAGGTAGCTGGCCAGAACCACATTAAAATGTAATTGACAAATGTTTAACAAAATAAATAAAATACATAAATAATGTTAATATTTGGCCCCCAGGAATCTGATTCTAATTGAGTTTGTTATTACTAGAAGATCTCTAGAAGTTTCTGTGAAGACATGAACCAAATATGTGAACATAGAATTATAGATTTAAAGCTAGAAGAGACTTAGAAGTCATTTAGTCCATCTCTTCAGTTTTATAGATGAGGAAACTGAGGTGTAAGGTGATTTAGTGGCATACCCAAAGTCACACAGGGAACAGAAGTAGGAGCTGAACCCAGGTCCTCTGGTTCCAAATCCAGCTGTCTTTCTACTGCATACTGTAAACATACATTCAGTATAACAGTAACACAGCTGAAATTGTGCTGGATTTCGAATCAGACGACCTAATATCAAATTTCGGCAATAGTAATAAGCAGTGTGACTTTGGGTAAATAATTTTACTGCTAATTCTTTCGGGATGGAGGTGGGGGCGTGTCTTCACTTGCCATAGGAAGGGTTTGGACTTCTTCACCTCCCATCTCTGAATTTCCTAAGTACCTAATAAATACAATATTTTTATAAAGTAATGGAAGGGGAAATTAATAATATAATATAATTAACATTTATACAGCACTGACTATGTGTCAGGCACTGTGCTAAAAGCTTTACAACTATTTTAAGCTTCACAACAATACTGGGGAGTAGGTGCTATTATTTCCATTTTACAAAAACCGCTGAGGCAGACAGACAGATTTGCTCAGGATCACACAGCTAATGTCTGATACCGCATTTGAGTTCCTGACTCCAGGCCCTTTGATCTATCCTCTGAGACTTGATACTGTTAAAGTGAACTCGGGCAGGTCATTTTTCTTTCCTAAATCTCAGTTTCCTCATCTGTAAAGCAGATACAATATTCCTTGCACTACCTGCCTCACAGGGTGGTGGTAAAGAAAGTGCTCCGTCAACTTGGGAAATGGGAATGCAGTGAAAGAAGTTCTGGGTTTGAGAACGAGGGAAAAAGAGAAAAAGCAAGAAGGAAAGGAAAAGAGGGGGAAGGGAGAGGGAAAGAAGAAGACTACACGAAGAAAAGCATTGACAGCTAGAAAAAGGAATGAAAGGACTGAAAAAGAAGAGGGGAAAAAAAAGAAAAGGCTCGGTTGCCCATTTCAAATATGGTGCTCTGAGCCTCTGTGACAGACAGACCACGTGATCACACTCCTCCTATGAGGTCTGCTAGGCTGGGCTCTTTAATTGTCCCTTCTCGAGCCCCTTCCCGAGGCAGTCGCGGTTGTCAACCAGAGGCGATCATGGCAACCGGCCGGGCTGAAGCAGCTCGGACCGCTACAGCTGCTGGGGGGCTCGGGGCTCAGTGGGGACTGTGGGGGTTGCTCCTGCGGGGGCCGGGAAAGCAGGAGCAACAGTGAGCGCCATGCAGCGGGCCTGCGGGGATGGGCCTGCGGACCTGCCGGCCTTGGAGGACCTCAACACAGAGGGGGAGCCCGAACCTGAGCCCAGGCAGAACAAGCGGCGGCCAGAGCTCGAGCTGCCCGAGTCCGAGATCGAGCCCAACTCTGAACCCCAGTCCAATGCTGAGCCCGAGCCGGAAGCTGAACCCGAGCCCAGGCCGGAGCCCAAGTCCGAAAGGCCCGCGGAGGCCGAACTTCAGACCCCGGTCCCTTCCCCAGCCCCCTTGACAGCGCACAATGCGGCTGAGTCAGGCGACGTCAGCAACCAGGAACGCCGCCCCCGCCCGGTCCCCAGGACCAGGACTAAGAAAGGCAAGAAGGCCGCTGGACTGCGCGTGCCTGACGCGTCCCGGAGCCGTCGGCCTCTCACTGTCACCGTGGACAGCTCCAAGGCCAGAACCTCCCTGGATGCCCTCAAGATCAGCCTTAGGCAGCTCAAGTGGAGGGAGGTGAGCCCCTCCATCCCGCCCCTTTGGCCTCTGCCTAGCTGCCTACGAAGGGGCAAGGTGGTCCACAGAAGTCAGCCCTGCTTCCACACTTTCAGGCAGATCCTTGGTGTTCCAGAACTCAGGACCACCTTTCCTAACCTTATCAGGGTCACAGACATATAAGTTACTCCACCTCCCGAGCTCCAGTTTCTCTTTTAAGGGATAGGGGGTAAGGAAGGGGAATTGGAAAAGGTTCCTCATAGCGCTTAAATTCTGTGTTATAACATTTTAATTTCTAAAGTCACTTCCACCTTTGCCATTCTATGTTCTCTCTTCAAATGTTTTAAATTGGGCTTTCCTATCCTTGATATTCTGTTTTCTAGTGTCCGGTTTTGATAGGCTATTGCCCTTATTCATTTTTCAGTTCTGACCTAAAACTTTCAAAGGATGGCTTTCAACCTTATTAGTTTTATGCTGGAGCAGGAAAAGGAGGCTGAATAAATAAATCTCTAGACCAACTGCCTCACTTTACTCAGTAAACTGAGACCCAGAGTTCATAGGGCAATGGAGTTTGAACCCAAGTCTTCGACTCTAAAACCAACTCTTTCCTTTATATCGTGATGTTTTACTTTCTCACTCTTGATATTTTATATTCTATGATCTATTTCATTCTGTAGTTTCCAATTGAAAAAAAAAAGATTTGGTTCAATCCAAAACACTTGATGAATGCCTATTGTAAGAAAGACATTGTATATGTATTGTAAGAAATAATTATGTGTAGTGGTGATGGGAGAGGGGGTAAGTTATTTTGGAAATACAGCTCCTTCTCTCAAGGAGCTTACAGTTTAGTAGACAGTAATCTCAAATGCCTCTTCCAGTCTAATGGTTCTAGATTTCTCTTGGATGTGGGTAGTAGAAGGAATGCCAGTGTTCTAGATAGGCATTCAGTTTTGTGGTGTTGTTAGAAATTTATAGTATTTGTTGATTTCAGGGAAAGTAATTTTTCTGTGGGATAGTGGAAAGAGTGTTAAGTTTGGAATCAGAGAGGATCTTTGTTTACACTTCAGCTCTTTTACTTTCTAATTCTTACTTTCTACTTGTTACTTTGTACAAGTCAATTTCTTCTCTCTGGAGCTCAGGTTCTTCATCTTTAAAATGAAGTGGTATATAGAATTAAAGTAGAAGAGTTAGCAGGGATAGGAAATAAGAGATATATGAAAATACTATCACAAGGAATCAGAAGTAAAAATTGCTTAGAAAAAAAGTAGGGTT
This sequence comes from Myrmecobius fasciatus, assembly GCA_023553655.1. Lineage (NCBI taxonomy): Eukaryota > Metazoa > Chordata > Mammalia > Dasyuromorphia > Myrmecobiidae > Myrmecobius > Myrmecobius fasciatus. The sequence continues at coordinate 314,642 of JAJPUD010002310.1, read as the reverse complement.
GGTAATCATTGATCTCAGACAAAGTCAAACTTAAAAATTCAATGAAGATAGATATCTATATTGTAGGTTATCCACATTAATATTGTTTTATATGCATGTCTATATATGTGTAAATGCATATGTATATGTGTGTATATATTCATGTAGTATATTTATGTGTGTGCGTGTGGATATGAATATATCTATCTATATCTATATCTATCTATCTATGTACTTATGCTTACCTGTAGCTTGTTTGAGGAAGGTGGGAGGGATGGAAGGAGAAAAAAAGAATAAAGTAAAAAGTATACAGCAAAACACAAAAGAATAACCTACAAGGAAGCAAAGATGGCTAGTCATGAATATATAATCTCTTCTATTATTATATATGCTTTCTCAAAATGGAAATTTATTGTTAACACATTTTGAATTCTTCCTGATGTCCTGTTGGGCACATGACAATGTTTTGTTTTGTTTTGATTTTTTTTCTGTCTTTCTTTTTCTATTTTGTTTTTTTCTTCCAATTTTGTATTTAGTTTTAAATAAATAAAAGAAGAAAAACCAAATAAATAAATAAATAAATAAAATGAAGTAGTAAATCTATGATTTGAACTCTAATGTGAATTCTAATGTCCTTTTCAGTTATAAATCTTATGATCCTGTGCACTAAAGATGATGGTCATCAAATTGCATCACTAAGACTTAAGGCCAGAAACACCATCCAAAACATAAAATATGACTGTGTTCCTTTTATGAAGTTTTATGTACTCTAAAGATACTGCCTGGGGCCAACAAAACAATTAATTTTAAGTACAGTAAGACATATTTTTAGACCTGGTCAATGTGATATAGCAATTAGGTCTCTAAAAATATGATTGTAATTTGTTTTGCTTAACTATGTATAATTGTCATATTTTTTTTTTCTTTTTCCAATGGGGAAAGGGTGAGCAGAAAGGTAGGAAATAGGATAAATAAAGAAAGGGAAAAAATTAGGTCATTTAAACATAAAGCAATGAACAGAAGGGAACAGAAGGAATACCCAAAAAAGGAAGACAATTGTAATTTGAAAGTTATTTTAAATTTTTAGATATTTAAAAATAAAAGCAAACTATACATAACAGAAATTCACAGTTTCATGTACAATCTTCTTTTTTCTGTTCTATTATGTATATGGAGGCACTCATTATATTTAATGTTATTTAAATTCTAAAAATAAGTAATTTTAAATAGCTACCAAATTCAATGCCAGATTTATTGAGAGTCAACCAGCGTTCCAGGTATATGCAATGGAACTTGGGAAATCTATTAAGTTCATTTTCTTTTCCCATTTTTCTCTTTCACAAAAGGGCTAGACCAGCTCATAGATGAATCCATTTTATTTTTATTTTATTTTATTTGCAAAATATATGTATGGGTAATTCTTCAAAATTAACCCTTGCATAGCTTTCTGTTACAGATTTTTCCCCCCAACTCCCCACCCCTCCCCTAGATGGCAGGATATCCACTACATGTTAATTATGTTAAAATAGTTGGCAAATCGAATATATGTATACATATTGATGAATCCATTTTAGATAATATGTAGCCAACCATTGTCTCTGACTCAACTCTTTCCTTCATATTTATTGTTATTTTATTTTCACTTTGTAATATAAAAGCTAATAGCAGGTACATTTAACTAAGACCAGTGAATGGAAAAATTGAGAATTAGCAAAACAATGTCAAATTTCAAACCATTGTATTTGCAAAATGAAGACAAGCAATTTTCTCTCTCTCTCTGTCTCTCTGTCTCTCTCTGTCTCTCTCTGGTGACATGCAGAAAATGGGGACTGGGGATTGGATTGTAGTGGTATTAATTGAATATTCATTGGGAAGGCTCATATATAGCCATTTTTAATTGAAAAGTGTCTAGTTTTATAAAAATAATTTTAAAAACAATTGGTAATTAATATGACTAAAATTTTCTACTTAAATAGAAAGAAGAAAAGGGAACAGTAGGAGGGAATGGGAAAGGGAAAATATTGAACAAAAAATTTGTCATTCCTAACCTTTCCTTTTATAGATGAGGTAACTGAAGATTTGATAAGGAAGTTACTTGCCAAAAGCCAAAGTCAGTAATTATCAGAACCAGCTTGTGTGCCTTTAAGCTTAAATCAATCATTTAATTCAATTCAATAAATGTTTCTTAAATTGTGGGATTACAAAAAAGTTTTTAAAAATAAAATAATTATTGACCTCAAGATGCTTAAATTCTTCTGTGGAGATTAAAAAGAACTATTTCTGCTAAGAAAACTTAAAATAAAACAAATGCCAACCATTCTTGTTGATTGAGAAAATATATGGTTCTAGCTGGGTTTTGAGTCATGTTTTGCTAGCCACAGGTTAGAGTTGTTGACAGATTCCCCTGTGTTTTAGTAACTGACATAATGTACTATTTTTTTTTTGAAAGCTGTATGATTCAACATTAGTTTACATCCTTTTTTATACTTCATTATCCACTTCAATAGATATGATGCTTTAATGTCAATCATCTTACTGAAATTCTTTCTCTATAAGTTAAACATGACTGGTCCTTAAAATTACAACCACTAACCACTATAATTTTGAATGATATTTCTATAATAGCTTTATCATATATACTGATTTCTTAGGCAATTTTAAAAATGCTTTTAACTTTAAATCTGAATATATGCTCCCTTTTTATCATCCAAATTTGTTTGGATAAAATCTTCACATTCTTTTTCAGTATGTACATTTTTTTCTTTCAAAGAAACGTCCTTTTAGTTGATGAAAATTAATTTAAACTTGATCCATCTTCAAATGCTGAGGTTGTCCAAGAAGTATCCTCCAAATAGTGAATAAACATTTATTAAGCACTTAATGTGTGCTAGGTAGACAATGTACTAAATGCTGGAGATATACAAAAGAGATAGGAGACAGTCTCTGCCTACAAACAGTCTAATGAGGAAATAGTAATCAAATATATACCAAAAAATATAGGATAAACAAGAAATAATTAACATAGAGAAGGTACTAGAATTAAGAGGTGTTTGGAAGAATTTCCTATAGAAAGTTGGATTTTATTTTATTTTATTTTAAAATTTCGATAGTATTTTAATTTTCCAGTTACACATAAAGATAGTTTCCATCATCCACCTCCATGAGACCTTGAGTTCCAAAATTTTTTTTAATCTCTGCCCTTTATCTTTTTTTTTATTAAAACTTTTTATTTGCAAAACATATGTATGGGTAATTCTTCAACATTAACCCTTACAAAGCTTTCTGTTACAAATTTTCCCCCCCTACTCCCCACCCCTCCCCTAGATGGCAGGATATCCATTACATGTTAACTATGTTAAAATACTTGACAAATTGAATATATGTATATATATTTCCACACTTATCATCACACATATCATATATCCACACATATATATCCACACATGTTGTGCAAGAAAAATCGTATCTACAAGAAAGAAAAATCAGAGAAAGGAAACACAATGCAAGCAAACATCAATAAAGAGCATGAAAATGTTATGTTGTGGTCCACATTTCATATCCATCTCTCTGGGTATATATAGCTTTCTTCACTGAACAATTGGAAGTGGTTTGAAACATTTCATTGTTGAAGAGAGCCATGTCCATCAGAATAGATCATCATATAGTATTGTTGTTGCCATGTATAATGATCTCCTGGTTCTGCTCATTTTACTCAGCATCAGTTCATGCAAGTCTCTCCAGGCCTCTCTGAAATCATCCTGATGGTCATTTCTTACAGAACAATAATATTCCATAATATTCATATACCATAATTTATTCAGCCATTCTCCAATTGATGGGCATCCATTCAGTTTCCAGTTTCTAGCCAATCTGAAAAGGGCTGCCACAAACATTCTTGTACATGTGGGGCCCTTTCCTTCCTTTAGGATTTCTTTGGGATATAAACCCAGTACAAACACTGCTGGGTCAAAGGGTATGCAGTTTGATAACTTTTTGAACATAGCTCCAAATTGCTCTCCAGAATGGCTGTATCCGTTCACAGTTCCACCAACAATGCATCAGTGTCCCAGCCTTCCCACATCCCCTTCAACATTCGTCATTATCTTGTCCTGTCATTTTAGCCAATCTGACAGGTATGTAGTGGTACCTCAGAGTTGTCTTAATTTGCATTTCTCTGATCAATAGTGATTTGGAGCACCTTTTCATATTACTATAATTAGTTTTAATTTCATCATCTGAAAATTGTCTGTTCACATCCTTTGACCATTTATCAATTGGAGAATCTGCCCTTTATCTTATCTGTCCCCAAGACAGCAAGAAATTTGATATAGTTAATACATGTACAATCATTCTAAACATTTCCATATTATGCTGCGAAAGAAAAATCAGAACAAAAGGGAAAAACCACAAGGAAAAAAAAAGCAAACTAGAGAAAAGATGAAAATAGTATGTTTCAATCCACATTCAGTCTCCATACTCTCATAATCTTCATATCTAGATGTGGATGGCATTTTCTATCCCTAGTCTATTGAAATTATTTTTGGATCACTGTATTGCTGAGAAGAGCTATCATAGTTGATCATCACATAATCTTGCTGTTACTATGTACAATGTTCTCCTAGGTCTGCTCGCTTCATTCAGCATTAGTTCATGTCTTTCCAGGCATTTCTGAAACCAGCCTGCTCATCATTTCTTATAGAATATTCCATTACATTCATGTAGTATAATTTATTCATCCATTCCCCAATTAATGGGTATCCACTCTGTTTCCAGTTCCTTGCCATCACAAAAAGAGCTGTCACAAACATTTTTACACATGTGAGTCCTTTCTCTTCTTTGTGATCTCCTTTTTCTACTTTTTTATCTCCTTGAGCTACAGATCCAGTAGTAACACTGCTGGATCAAAAGTTATGCAGTTTTATAGCCCTTTAGGCATAGTTCCAAATTGCTGGATCCAGCATAGATCCAGAATGGCTGGATCATTTCACAGCTCTACCAGCAATACATTAGTGTTGCAGTTTTCCCACATCCCTCTAAAATTTATCATTATTCTTTTCTGTCATCCTATTCAATCTGATAGATATGAGGTACTACCTGATAAGTAGTATCTCCGATTTGTTTTAATTTGCATTTCACTAATCAATAGTGATTTAGAGCATTTTTTCATATGAAAATTGTCTTTATATCCTTTGACCACTTGTCAATTGAGGAATGACATATTCTAAGAAATTTGACTCAGTTCTCTGTATATTTTACAATGAGACCTTTATCAGAAACATTGGTTATAAAAATTGTTTTCCAGCTTTCCTAGAATGTTGGATTCAGTTAGGACTTGAAGGAAACCAGAGAGCAGAGTAGAAAAGGGAGAACATTTTAGGGATGAGGCACAGCCAGAGAAAATATAGTGTCACGGATCAAGTTGTATTAAATAGGGAACAAGATGTAAGAAGACTGGACATGTAGGTCAAGGCTAGATTATGATGGGCTTTGGAAACCAATAGATTTTCTACTTGATCTTAGAAATATTAAACCACAGGAGTTTAATATGATTAGACCTATACTTTAGAAAAATCACTTTGATGGCTGAATGGAGGATAGTTTGGAGTGGAAAGAAACTTGAGGCAGGCAAACATTACTTACCTCACCTTCCCTCCACCTCCAAGTTATTGCAATAATCCAAACATGAGATGATGAGGGCCTATACCAGAGTAGTGGTAGAAGAGAAAATGTAGAAGAGAAAAAAGGGGGCATATTCAAGAGATGTTGCAAATGTGAAATCACAGGCCTGGGCAATGGATTGGATTGGGGAGGGGTAAGTGGAGTGAGAGATAGTGAGGAGTAACAAATGACACCTATATTGAGAATCTGAGGAATTAAGAGGGTAGTGTTGCCCTGTAGAATAAAAGTTATGATACACTAGAATATACTTATTTTACTTACAGAAACTAAATATTTATGAGATATCTATATACCTTATATATTAATATTATATTTATTCATTTTAACTAGGTGTTATATTTACTAGAGCTTCTCTGAAAAGGAATGCATATCCTATCCTGCCATAATTACGGAATAGAAGTTTATGATTCTGACTGATCAATAGGATAGAGGAGATTAAAATATATTACTGGATTTTTGGTTTAAGAGTTATAATTAGTCACTGTAATTTTTTTTCCTCTTGAATGTACTTATTTATTATATGGGAGGATTTTATATTGGGAAAGTTATTAAGAAGTGAAAATGAAAAAAAAGAAAAGAGAATTTATAAAACAATTTTAAAAAAAGGCTATTACCACAAAATAAAGACATTTTGAAAAGAAATTCAACAACAATTCCATGAATTTTTCCTAGTAGGACAAGTAACCATTATTGTTTATCTGCTCCTATTTTTAGAAATGGAGCAGAGTAAAATATTGTCTAGTATATTCTGCATATGCATCTATGATCATAGGATTTAGAACTGGAAATAATCTTAGAATTCATCCAGTCTAGTCTTCCTTATTTATAGTAGGACTCCAGAGATAAAGTTATTTGTGCAAAGTCACTCAGGTAGCATATTTAGGATTTGAATAAAAGTCCTTTGTTTTGAAATCAGTGTTCTTTCCATTATTTCCATATTGCATGCATACTTCAATATTTCAAGATTCTATGGTTTGGGGTGTGTGTGTGTGTGTGTGTGTGTGTGTGTATGTGTATGTGTGTGTGTGTGTGTGTATTCCAATCCATTGACATGAATTGTGACCCTCAATCATATTTTTGTGAGTTATGGACAAAACATATATCGCTCTGTAGCCAAATTCTGTCAGTGGGTCTCTCTGAACTTAAGGTGATCCACAGATAACAGATGCAGTCTGTTTCCAGGCCAACATTTGAAGCCTTTCCAGCTTTGGTAGGACCTGTACTCCATTGCCATAGACATCTAGAACCCTGGATCATCAGAAGATGATTTTGATGAAGGTGCAGTAACACCTCCATGGGCATGTAATCGTGATGACATAAATAAGAATTGCACATGTCCAATGGAACAGACATCTATGTCTCTAGGGCTGGAATTCTTTAACATACTCTGGTTTTGGGCCTTTACAAGTTAGCTTGCTGCCTTTTTTGGGTAGATTCCAAAGGGGTTCAAGCTTCAGGTAGACTAAATGAACTCTGAAGTAATTTCAGTTTCTGAGAGTCTTTGAATTTATGAATCAAAAATTTGGCTTAAAAAGATTTTCATGATTTGACATTTTAATTACTTTGTGGAACTTTTCATCTCACCTAGGGACATCAATTTTCTTCTGTTGGGTGAGTAATTATCATTACTAATATGATTTGAATGGTTTGTAATTTCTAATGTAACTATTTGGTATGTTACATATCCTTTATCACTTTATGTGCAGCTTTTCTTCCTTCCCTTTTTGGGGAAGCATTGACTTAAAAGTTTTTTTTCTGTACCAATTTATTTGAGAGTCTATAGGACAAGTGGAAATAGGAATGAGGCAAATTTTGGCTCACCATAAGAAAAAATTTTGAAGCTCAATTCTGTTGAATGGATTACCTCAGAAAGTGTCATATTTGCCATCCCCAAACCATAGAATCTAAAGAATGGAGGAGACCCCACAATCATTTAGTCTAATCATTTATCTAAAGCATGAATAACTTATAGAGTATTCTGGATCTAGCCTCTGCTTAATGCATCCAGTATTGAAGAACTCTGAAGGCTGCCTTTTTCCATTTTTTAAAAATTGCTTTTTTTTGCCTTTTAATTTTTTTTATTTGAAAATAAAACAGAGTAAGGAAAAAAGTAAAATTGAAAAGAAATACAAAACAAAATAAAGCAAAACAAAAGAGAAGTTTGTCATGTGCCTAGCAGAACATCAGGAAGGATTCAAAATATAACAACAAATTACCAGACTGAGAAAGTAAATATATTAATAGAAAAAATTATATTCATGAATGACATTTACTTCCTTGTAAATTATTCTTTGGTCTCTGCAGTGCTCTTATTTATTTTATTCTTTTTTCCCTCCCTTTTATTTCCCTCCCTTCACTCCCAAGCAAGCTACATTTAAGAAAAGATATATTTATGTAGACATATAGACATATAGATACACACACATACACCCACACCCACTCTACATTCACAACACATCTTTCCTATTCTTGCTGCCTCTTTAATTAAATTCTGCTCCATAACTTGCCTTACTATTACTTAACCTCTCCCCACCCAAAAATCCCTCCCTTGTCTTCTTTCCTCACCCTTTGCTTCCCTATTCACCCAACCCTCCCCCTTTTATAGATTTTGGAGGATGCTATATCCTTTGTGGTGTATATGTAGTATTGCCTATTGAACTCATTCCCAATTTTAGGTAGGTTTTCAGAACTATGAGCCTTCCTCCCTGCTCTCATGCCTTTTGTAATCTATTTTTCCTCTGCACTGCATTTGTATAACATGATGGCTATTTTATGTTAACTCTACCAATCTTTCTTTTGAACTACCCTACTGTTGATATGAATCTTATACATATATAAAATATAAATAATTTATCCATGTTTAAACAGTTTGCCTCTGTTAAGTTCCTTAAAATTGATCTTTCATATTGGCTTTTATATGTTAAATTTTCTGTTAAGTTCAGGTTTGATTGATGGAAAGTCGTGAAAATTTGCAAGTTCATTGAATGTCCATTTTTTCTCATTCAAAATTTTCTCTTTGATCTGAGGGTTTTGAAACTTGGCAATAATATTACTGTGTGCTTTCCACAAAGGATCTCTTTGAGTGGTGATAATGGAATTTTCTCTATTTTTACTTTCCCTTCATGTTCTGTCATTTCAGGACAATTTTCTTGGATTGTTTCCTGCATTATTGTGTCAGGGTTCTCTTTTTTGGTCAGAACTTTCTGGCAGTTCAATTATTTTTATATTTTCTCTTCTTGATCTGTTCTCCATATCTGTCATTTTTCTTATATCACATTCTGTTCTATTCTCATTGTTTCTCATTTATCAATCTGTTTTATTTCTTGGTCTCTCACCGCTTCACTGACTTCCCCTTGCCTAATTCTCATTTTCAAAGCATTATTTTTATATTTGAGACTCTGTACCTCTTTTTTTCTAATTGATTAGTTTTTTTTCATAAGCTTCTTATTTTTCTTGGATGGTTTTTATTTTTATTTTTTCCTCAATGTCTCTCATTTGATTTTTGAATTCTTTTTTGAGTTCTATAAATTCTCTTTGGGCATGGAGCCACTTAACATTACTCTTTGGGGGAGAAGCTTTTTTTTTTAAATAATAAAGTATCCTCCTCTGAAGATGAATCCTGGTCTTCCCTGTTTCCATAATATGTTTCAATGGTGGGGTTCTTTCTTCTTTGCCAATTCGTTTTTAATGAGGTACTAGTGTAAGCACTTCTAATTGTGGGGTGGGGAAATGGTGCCTCAAGCTTTCCTTCAGCTCTGCACTCTAATCAGAAACCCCAAACCAAGAATCCAGTAATTGCTCACTGTCAGCAGCATCCCTGTCTCTCTGCCTCTGCCCTCACCACATGCTGACTCTTTCTCACCCAGAGCCAAGTTCTGGCAGTACAGCTGGGCCCGGCATTCTCAAATAGCCGAAGTTCACTTCCTGGACTCAA
>JAJPUD010002310.1:269425-305040 GCA_023553655.1 Myrmecobius fasciatus | reverse complement strand
AATTTGTTCTATTTGTGGAGGAAATTGGGAGAGTTTGAAATTTACCAACCTGCCCCATCATCTTCCCAGAATCCTCCCTGATGTAAAAAAATTTCTAAATCTTCTAAGTCTTTCTTATATTGCATTAAAATGTACTGAAATGTGAAGTATATTTCACCCTTCATTCTTAGTTCTGTTCTCTGGGGTTAAGCAGCACAAATCTAATCCATCGTTCTTCCACATGCCAGGCTTTCAGGCATTTGAGGATCCTGATCTTGTTTCCCCTAACTCTTATGTTTTCTACAATACAGATTTCACATGCACTGGGCAAGTAGCTGAATCAATTGAAGGTAGCATTTTTATTTTTAAGTTATTAGTACAGGATCATGCTTTGAACCTAGGTGCTTGTCTTAAATTTAAAAGGATTGTAATAAAGAGTAAAACAAAAAAACTCCAAAAAAGTAGAAACAACAAAAAAAAGAATTTCTCTAAAAGACTCTTTAACTGTATTAGACAATAGTTCTTTTAACTTCATTCCTATCACTAAAGCTGTACCTAATTATAAATTCTAACTGGAATTTAACCTCATAGATTTCACATTAGTTCTTTAATGACCAATTCAAAACTTTAGCACAGGAATAAAATATTTTTTTGTTTTTCTCTGTTTTTAACTATGTAGTACTTAGTGGATCTCTGACCTGAGGGAATTTAAGGACAATGGTTTGGGGCACTGCTAAGATTTTGCTCAAGCATGAACCATCTACTTCTCAGTAAATTGTGGTATATTGGGAATAATACTGTAAAGAGTAGTCAGGAAGATCTTGGTCTTAGCTCCAGCTCTGCTACTATCTTTCTTTCTAAAGTGGGATTAGTAATTTTTTTTTCTCTCTGAGCCTTAGTGTCATCACCCATCTATAAAATGAAGGAATTGTTTCTGAATCCCCTTCAGAGTTGAACATTTTTTGACTACATTAACAATGTACATTCTAACATTTTATGTTCTCAGTTCCTTCTACTTTTCATATTTATTTAAACATTGTGTTTTATATGTTCCTTTCAGCTCTGACCTCCTGTGTACTGAAGCTCTAAGCTCTAGAACTCTTTCTAGATTCTCTTTCTGAATTTAACTTAAAGAACAGCAAGTACATATGATTTGTTGTATAGTTGTTTGTGGAGACAGGGAAATTAAGTGTCTTGTTTTCTTTCTTTCTTTTTTTTTTTTTTTTTTTTTTTTTAGCAAACTTGTTTTCTCTGGCAAGCCTGTTTCTGAAATGTTGAACATAATGCTTATAGACTATGAAAAGTCTTATGTTATGGCAAGGATTGGTTTCCATCAACAATATTTTCTTTAGTAGAGGACTTGTTACTTTGTAAATCAGTGCCAAAGGCTATTTCAAACAGTTTATGAAAATTTGATTAGTCTTACTGTATCTTAATTACATTTTCTTGGAGATGACTACATTATAAACACCAGGGCTTTTCAGGTAGTTTGCATCAGGTGTTTTCTTTTGGTAGTGTGTATCCTTTTTGGTCCTGCATCATTCTCCATGGGAGGAAAAAGTATGTAGCCTAGGGAACACAGGAGAAGGGAAATGGTCCCTGTAGGATAATGATGTGGCATATTCAAGCTGGTCACCAAGAGGTGTTGTTCTGAGAACTTAATGCAATGGTATTTCAGTAAAGCAAATAGAAATATTTCTAGGGGCAGCTAGGTGGCGCAGTGGATAGCGCACCAGCCCTGAAGTCAGGAGGACCTGAGTTCAAATGTGGTCTCAGACACTTAACATTCCCTAGCTGTGTGACCCTGGGCAAGTCACTTAACCTCAATTGCCTCAGCAAAAAGCAACAACAACAAAAAAATATTTCTAGAAAGCACACTAAAAATCATACAATTTAGAAATAAAAAGGACCTTAGAGATCACCTAGTGCAACTTCTGAATTGACCCTGGACAAGCCACTTTATCTCCAGTGATGATAATAACACCTATTTCATAGGATTGTTGTGAGGATCAAATGAGTAGTATTTGTAAAAAAAAAAAAAGTGATTAACACAAAGTACCTGGCACTTAATAGGTGCTATTCCCTTCCCTTCATCTCCTTTCACATCCATGAGAAAAGTGAGATCCAGAGGAGTGAAAGGATTTGCTCTTGTCAACAGAGGCAGGATTTTAGCCTGGAGAAATCTGGTGACAAATCTAATGTCTTGAAGTCAGTTCCTTTAGAGTTTCATAATTAATTGGTAATAGTAAAAATATGTTGCAATTGGAATTTAACAAAAGGGTAAACTGAGGCATATCTCCAAGCAAGATAAGTTATTAGCAAGAGCATTCTACCTATTAATAAATGAGTCAGTGGCTTGCCTCTATTTATGGCAAATATCCTAAGCAAAAGGATAGTTCTCCTTTTATAGGTTTTGAGGAATACAGAACAAAGAACAGGGCAGATGGTATCATGGGATTGAGTAACATGATTGATCACAAAGCTGAGATGCAGGAAACAACATGATTGATTAGAAGCTTGGTAATGGGAATTAGTAATGACCCTATCCCACCTCCTTCTTCTCTCATGAAGTAAGAAGTGCTTGTTGTCTGAGTCCAGATAAAAGACAGTGGCCCAGACTTTTAGATGGCAAACTAGATATCCTTGAAGGATAGCTTGGTGGTGTAAAGATATTATGCCTAAATCCTTTGTTTTCACACACATTCTAGAAGGTCAGTTAAATTTCTTGAAGCAAAAAGAGCTAGATTTTTAAACTTAACTCATTACAAGTCAGCTGAACTCTGAAGCAAGTTCAGAAATAATCATGACTAAAGGAATTACAAGATAAAAGTGGTTACAGGACAAAATCAATTAATTATAATTAGAATCAATAAAATGATAAAAGATTAATATTAATCTTAATTTTTTATTCATATTTCTAAACCCACTGCTGCTTGAGGCAGCCCATTTCACTAAAATGTTTAGGAATTTATGATTAGGTTGGTTTTTTTTTTTGTCCTGATATTAAGTATCAGTTGCCTCTTTGCAACTTTGACTTGATATTTTCCCTCTGGGGCCATGTGGAATAAATCTAATTCCATTTTGGGGTGGCTTTTTAAATATTTAAAAATATTTTCAATAATTCCATTTATCCCTAGGACTCACCCCTAGCAAAAGTATTCTGCTTCTTCATTCTGACCTCTACCCTTTAGTATTTTCTTAGGCCAACTCTTACTTTCCTTTCATTTCTTTTTAATCTTGATCCTATAGTTAGCCGTTTCAACTCAATACTATCCTTTATTCACCATCTTGTCCTAGAGAAAATATTATATTGTGATCTACATTCAGTCTCCATAGTTCTCTCTGAATGTAGATGAAAATACGGTATTTTCACCTCTTCGTTGTTGTTTGCTTGCTTGTTGGTTTTTTCTCATGTTTTTTTCCCCTTTTGATCTGATTTTTCTGTGCAGCATGATGAGTATGGAAATATGTTAAGAAGAACTGCGCATGTTTATCCTGTATTGGATTGCTTGCTATCTTGGGGAGGGGGAGAGGGAGAAAAAATTAGAACACAAGATTTTGCAAAAGTGAATGTTGAAAACTATTTTTGCATGTATTTGGAAAAATAAAATAATATTAAAAATTCATGTGGTCAAATCTTGATGGCACCCTCGATGTAGAAAGGGTAGTTCTTTTATTATTACTTAATTGAAACATTTGAAATCTTTTGTTCTTTCTTCTAGAGAGAGCCAAATGGCACAACTCTGGAGTCAGGAAGACTCTAGAAATTTGGTCTCAGACACTCTTACTAGATGTGTAACCTTGAGCAAGTCACTTAATGTTTGTTTGTCTCAGTTTTCTCATCTGCAAAATAAAGATAATAGCACCTATCTCAAAAGATCTTGTAAGGATTAAATGAGATTGTATTTGTAAAGCACTTAGCGCAGTGACATATTACATAGTAAGTACATGTAAATGTTATCTGTAGTCAAGTGTTCTACATTTGTTTTTCTTCATCTTCAACTGAGAACTTGCCTCTTACTTTACTGAGAATATTGAGGTGATTTGAAAGAAACTTTTCTCTTTTTCTTTCATCTTGAGATGCTTAGACATCACTCCTACTTTCTTCTCCTTTATCCAGTCTTGGATAAAGAGGTGGCCCTTCTTTTTGCTAAGGTTAACTCTTATACATGTTTTTTTTTTTTTTTTTTTTTTGCTAAGGCAATTGGGGTTAAGTGACTTGCCCAGGGTCACATGGCTAGGGAATATTAAGTGTCTGAGACCAGATTTAAACTTAGGTCTTCCTGACTTCAGAGCTGGTGCTCTATTCACTGCGCCAGCTAGCTGCCCCAAATTTATTTATTTTAATAATCATTACTTTATGAATTATATTGGGAGAGAAAAATCAGAGCAAAAGGGAAAAAATCATGGGAGAGATAAAAGAAACAGAAAAAAAAGAATTGAATATAGGATATGTTGATTTACATTCAGTCTCCTCAGTTCTTTTTCTGGAGGCAGATGACATTTTCTGTCCAGAGTCTATAGGGACTGCTTTGGATCACTGAACCACTGAGAAGAACTGAGTGTTTCATAGTTGATCACACATTCTTGCTGTTATTGTGTACAATGTATTCTTGGTTCTGCTTTTCTGCTTGTTTTGCTCAGTATCAGCTCATGTAAATCTTTTCAGGCCTTTATAAAATCAGTTTATTCATCATTTACTGATGATCTTTTATTGCCAAATGATGATCCCAGTTCTAGTCATTCTTGATCTATCTGTTCTATGTGATACTGTTAGCCATACTCTCCTCTTGGATACTATTTCCTCTTTGGGTTATCATGACGCTGTTCTCTCTGCTTTTCCTATTACTGTGCAAATGTTCTTCCTCAGTCTTCTTTGCTAGATCATTACATACAACATGTCTCTTGATGTTACCCTCCTTCCTTCCCCATTCCCCCCCAAATAGAAAATAATCCAATATGAGTTAAATATGTGCAATTTAAAAATGTTTGTAATGACTCTTTTTTTGTGGTGGCAAATAATTGGAAAGTGAGTAAATGCTCAATCAAATGATGATATATGAAAGTAATGAAATATTGTTGTTCTATAAAAATGACGAGCAAGCTGGTTTTTGAAAGTTCTGGAAAGATTTACATAAACTGATGCTGAATGAAATAAGTAGAACCGGAAATACAGTGTATACAGGAACAGCAAGATTGTGTGATGGTCAACCACGAAAAACTTGGTTCTTCTAAATGGTTCAGTGATCCAAGTAAATCTCAATAAACTTTGAATAGAAACACCATCAGCATCCAGAGAGAGAACTATGAAGAATGAATGTAAATCAATACATGTGATGTTCATTTCCCCCCCTTTTTCTTCTGTTTTTTTTCCTCTTGTAGTTTTTCCCTTTTGATTTGATTTTTCTCTCCCAACATAATTCATAAAGAAATGTGTATTTAAAAAAATAATGTTCATGTATAGCCAGAAAAATAAAGAAAACAATAAAAGAAAAATGTGCAGTTCTTCTAAACATATTTCTATATTTACCATGTTGCACAAGAAAAATCAGATTGAAAAGGAAAAAAAATGAGAAAAAAAACAAGTAAGCATACAACAACAGAAAAAAAGATGAAAATACTATGTTGTGAGCCACATTCAGTTCCCATAGTCCTCCCTCTGGATGCAGATGACTCTCTATCACAAATCTATTGGAATTGTCCTGAATCACCTCATTGTTGAAAAGAGCCAAATTCATAACAGTTGTTACTGTGTACAATGTTCTCTTGATTCTACTCACTTCACTGCTAGCATCAGTTCATACAAGTCTCTTCAGGCCTTTCTGAAATAATCCTGCTGATCATTTCTTATAGAATAATAGCATTCCTTTATACCTATATAGCATGTACACATAAAAAGTATACACAGAAACAAATAAGAATATGCTTGTATATGTATCTATATCCAGTTTCAGTCTCTCCTTTGAGCTTCATTTCCACATCACTATGTACATCAAATATAAATCCAGAAATCCAAAATACATCTACTATGGATCAAAAAAAACAAGAAATTGCAATTATGCTATCTGACAAAGGAAAAACAAACATTCAAAAAATAAAAAGGGATTTATAAGGAAACTACATTTGTTGAAAGGAACCACAGACAGCAAACCAATATAAAAAATAAACTTTTTTTTTGCTCCAAATATCTTAGCATCCATCTTCATCAAGGAAATATTTGAACTACACAAAGAAATAGATAGTAATACAGTGATGGAAGATTTCAATATTCCTCTCCCAGATTCGTTTAAGTCTAAAAAAGTTATGGAACTGAACAAATTGCTGGAGAAACTAAAGTTGAAAGGCCTATGGCATCTTTTAAATGGCACTGCAAAAGAATATAAATGTATTTCTTAGTACTGCATGGAACTTTTACAAAAACTGACCATATCCTTAGGGCACAGGGATACTTTTTTAGGCACCAGAAATTTTATTATCCTCATTTACAAGTTAGGAAACTGAACCTCAGATAAAATAATTTGGGGTCATAAAGGTAGTTGGTTTCAAAGCTTAGATATGTATTTGGGTCTTTCTTTTTTTTAAGAGTGAAAATGATATGTTGTGAACCCCACTCAGTTCCCACAGTCCTCTCTCTGGATATAAATAGCTCTCTTCATCACTGGGCAATTGGAATTGCTTTGAATCATCTCATTGTTGAAAAGAGCTACATTCATCAGAATTGATTATCATACAATCTTGTTAACTGCTGTGTATAATGATCTCCTGGTTCTGCTCATTTCACTTAGCATCAGTTCATGTAAGTCTCTCCAGGCCTCTCTGAAACCATCCCACTAGTTGTTTCTTTTTTTTTTAATTAAAAGGTTTTTATTTACAAAACATATGAGTGATTTTTCTACATTGATCTTTGCAAAAAACTTTTTTTCCCAAGCTTTTCCCCTCCTTCCCCCCACCCCCACCCCTAGATGACAGGTAATCTAATATATGCTAAATATGATAAATTATGTGACAAATCCAATATATCTATACATATCCATACAGTTATCTTACTGTACAAGAAACATCAGATCTAGAAAGAGAAGAAAAACAACAACCTAAGAAGGAAAACAAAATGCATGGAAATATTCACAGGAAGCGTTAAAATGCTGTGTTGTGGTCCACACTCAGTTCCCACAGGCCTCTCTCTGGATGTATATGACTATCTTCATCGCAGCACAACTGGTTTGAATCACATCATTGTTGAAGAGAACCATGTCCATCAGAATTGATCATCGTATAGTCTTGTTGTTGTGTATAATGTTCTCCTGGTTCTGCTGATTTCACTCAGCATCAGTTCATGCAAATCTCTCCAGGCCTCTCTAAAATCATCCTGCTGGTTGTTTCTTACAGAACAATAATATTCCATAACATTCATATACCATAATTTATTCATCCATTGTCCAACTGATGGGCATCCTTTCAATTTCCAGTTTCTTGCCACTACAAAAAGGGCTGCCACAAACATTTTTGCACATGTGGGTCCCTTTCCCTCCTTTAAAATCTCTTTGGGATATAGGCCCAGTAGAAACACTGCTGGGTCAAAGGGTATGCACAGTTTGATAACTTTTTGAGCATAGTTCCAAATTGCTCTCCAGAATGGTTGGATCCATCCACAGTTCCACTAACAATGTACTAGTGTCCCAGTTCTCTCACATCTCCTCCAACACTCATCATTATCTTTTCCTGTCATCTTAGCCTATCTGAGAAGTGTTCAGTGGCATCTCAGAGTTGTTCCAACTTTCATCTCTCTGATCAATAGAGGCACAGGGATATTGCAAACAAATGTGAGAAAGCAAAAAGTTAATGCATCCTTTAAAGACCATGACCTACAAAAAACCAAAAATGTAGGTCTAAAAAAGACTTAACATAATGATGTTCTAAATAATGAGTGGGTCAAAGAACAAAACATACAAACACATACCAAATAAGTGACTAAAAGATATCTATTCTTTGAGCCCTTTATATGGTAAGAATGTCCCCTTATATTACAAAGTATAAGCAACATTTTTGTGATAGCTAAAGAACTGGTAATGTAAATGCCCATTGATTGGGGAATGAATGACTAAACAAATTAAGAAATAGGAATGTAATTGAATGTTATTGTGCTGTAAGAAATTATATGTGTGATGAAAATAGAGAAGATGAATACAGATGCAGGATGGGAAAATCAGGAAAAAATATAATATACACAGTAATTACAATGATGTAAATGGAGAGAACAAACATCAAAAAATCAAAAGTGATGTAGCAAAATTATAAATATCAAGTATGACTCAAGTGAAGAGATATGAGAAGACATCCCAATCCAACTCTAGGTGAAGGAGAGAGGTCCACAAGTGTTGCACATTGCACATGTTTTTGAACTTACTCAATATATTGATCACTTATACTAATTTTTTTCCCTAAAAAAATGTTATTTGTTATATTGGATGGCTCTTTAGGAGGTCTATACTAGGGATAACTATGATGATATAAGAAATAGAAGACATTAATAAAAACTTATTACAAATAAAAAAAAAGATATCAGGAAATGTCAAGGATGTCCCCCAAAAGTTTGTTTAGAACCCCTGTGGTTAACATATAGAAATAGACAAATTAATATGGGATGGATAGTATGATTGAATAGAACATCAAAATCAATGAGATCACAAATTGTTTTTAATATTCAAGTATATAATGCATTTCTTAGAAATGAGTACTTAGTTTCTGCCTTTTGTTTTGCTTTTGCAAATCTTAACTCATCCCAATTTCTCATCCCATTATCTTGCCTAATCCTTGGTTAGCACAGTTTACTTTTATTCTTGTTCTTTCTTTTACTCTTCAATGCTTCTTTCACATTGTATTATACTCTATTTCCTTTCCTCCTCCCCTGCTTTCTTGTTAATTATTTATTTCAATAAAGTTAATTTTTAATATAATTTTTTAACAAGTACTATTTTTCTTCTACTTTGAATGTATTCCTGGGAATGTCAAATGAAATCAATAGTGTATGGGAAATATTTTCACATCCTAGTTCAGAGTGTTCAATCCTAGTATATGTTTTTTCTCATATTATTATTATTTTTTTTGGAGGTCACAATACTTTCCCTTTGAAATTATGAACTTCTATTCTACATTCTCTGAACCTTGCTATTCTGGATATTCAGTCACTTTTTGCCCCCTACTGGGAGTCAGCTGGATTCCATTTTATAGAAGCTAATCTAAAATATCCAAATTTCCTTCAGCCTCTCTTCCCCCTTCTTCGAGGGATCATGTTGCTGCCTGATCTAATGATTAGACAGTTTTTAAAAGTAGGATAAACTGCCAAAATAGTTCCTTGTCATTGCTGGTTAATTTCTTATTAAGTTGTTGTAAAAATGGGGTGGAATTCCTGTATTGAGTGAGAAATTAATTTTAAAGGTAACCTATAAAACTTCTTTCAAACCTATGATTTTGCTATAGGTAGAAGATGGTAACTAATCTTCACTGGACCTCAGTTTTCTCATCTACAAAATAAAGGGATTGGATCAAAAGATCTTTAAGGGCTCTTTCACAACTACATATAGTATTTTGTGACTCTTAAATAATAGCTCTTTTATTACTAATATTAACATTTGTAATCATAGTTGATAGTATATAGATTTGTTATATTTCATTTCTAAGTTATTTGTATTTCTTTGCTTTACATTATTTGCTATTTAAATGAGTCCACATTGATCTTCCCTTTGAGTTCAATCCCACAGCTCATTTAAAGCCTTGCTTTGTAGACCTAAACTATTGGGATTATAGAATTTCCAACTTCATGAATTTGTATCTGTCTACTTCTCCACACCTCTTCACATAATTTCTGGAGACTATATTAGCTAGAAATGTTAATGATTATTCAGGATTTATGATGCTTTAGTGCAAAAACAATAATTAGGTAGATTAACCTCAGAATATAATAAATCCACTGAAGGGTCAGGGATACTATACATATAACCTTCTTGAAGATATATGATCTTTTTGCTGAATTAAAAATTATCCTTTAGGTTTTATGTTATTCTCTCCCCAAGATGTCTTTTTCTTGTGCTCTTCCCTTTACCTTCCAACAGAAGCCTATTAACTTTATGATGTTGCCCTATTATGTCATTCCAAAATCTGATACATAAAATTGTTGCTGAGAAGCATACCAGCAGAACAGTTTTGTATTGCTTGAATTATAGAATGTGAGAATTGGAGGTGACCTTAGATTATAGAACATTAGAACAAAGGGTCATAAGATTTTGAGATATCTAGGCCAACAGGGAATGTTGATTTATAAAGGATTTCCAGAACATAGAGTGATGAAGATGTAGGGAATTTTATTATGTATTATAACACAGAATATTTAGAATATGGGACAAGTAATAATTGTACCATCAAATCACATTGCTCAAACTCCCTCTTAGGTATGTGTGGTCATGAAAAATCACTAATGTAAAATAAACCTATTGATGAAAATCTCAGTGTGGTTAACATGTATGACCTTACCCTGGTAAAGGAATGATATTAAGGGCCAAAGTGTGAGAGAAAGAATTGGACCCACTGGGCTCTATTATTCTTGAGGATTGTGTCAGTCTTTGCTAATAAGTTAGGTAATTAGGGAGGAACATTCAGTCTTTCAGGTCCCTAAGAAACCATTTAGTTTAACATTTCAGTGTTCTTATGATTCTACACCTTCCCTAGGCATCTACCTTATACCTAGGGAGTGATTTAGGCATTAGGGAGAAACAGCAGTTTTGCATTAACCAAGCAATAGGGAAAGATTTGTGTACCAGTTTCATTAACATTATCATTTTCATAAATATCATGCTGATATTTAATAAAGACCTCATTGCTTGAAGCTCCATTAAGCAACCAATGATATATTTCAACTTTATTGATGAGTAAGATGCAAAATTAAATCAAATTCAAACTATCTAGAGATAATATCATACTATTTACCATTCCACAGCCTTCTTCCTAGGGGCTGCAATAATTGCTTTAACTTTCTGCCTTTGATGGAGGTAGGTGTGGGTATTCAGTTACCTTAAAAAAAAGATTGCATTTGTTTTTGAATGAAAAGATATGAGGTCTACAAAACAATGTAGTAGAAATGGCATGGAATTTGGAATCAGAAAGCCTAAGTTTGATACTGGCAGGTGCTCTTTACATCTGTGATACTGCTCAGGTTACTCCAACCCTTTGGGCTTTCTTCATATATAAAGTAAAGAAGTTAGACAGATGATCCCCAAAGTATTTCCAGCTCTAACAGTTGCCAACATCTTTTCCTGTGAGTTAGGAGGTCTGAGTTTAAATGCAGATTGTTATTTACTAATTGCACGAAATTGGACAAGTTACCTTACCTTTCTGAACCTCATTTCTTGATGTACAAAATGGATATCCCGGTCCCTACCCTCCCTAGCTCACAGGGCTTATTAAGAGGATTGAATTAAATAATGGATGTGAAAGTGTTTTGTACCCACAAAGGATAATATAAATGTCTATTATTATTATCGTATATGTAACCATGTCTTCATGTTTCACTGCTAATCAGCTAGCTTAAACTTTCAACCAAGATCATTGGGTTATTCAGGTCATATATGCTGATTCTCAGACTTAGCCTTCAATTCCTAGTAAAAATTACTCTGTATAACATCTCAAACACTAACTCAGCAGTTTCATTGCTAGAGACTTTTCAGGAGCTTTTGTCAGGGAGTCAACAGAGTATAGTGGAAAGTACCCTTGATTGATTTAGGAGACATGATTCATTTTTGTGAAATTGAACAAGTCACTTCTCATTTTTTGGATCTGTTTTCTAATATAGTAAATGAAGGAGTAAGCCTAGATAATCTCTAAGGCATCCCTTTTAACTCTTCACATTAAATAATTCCTAAAGTTTACATTTTCTGAACCAGGCATTCTCCTTGATACACAATTTCTAGACTCTCTTTTTTTTTCTATTACTCTATCTTTCAAGCAAGTGATTTTAAAGTAAGAAAGTAAATTCAAATTTATTTTAGTAACTCAAAATGACAATATGTACTTAGAAAGATTTTTTAAAAATAGAAATACTTGAAAAACATGAAATAAAAATGAGACTATATAATAAGTACAGCATTTGAAATATGAAGACTTAGCATTGAGGATGAATGTATATTTGTATTCTTATTACTGGGGAACTACCTTAGAAAAGGAAGGTTGGTAAACCACAAAGCAGGAAACATAGAAGAAAATTTAAGAATGTGGTTTATCGTCAGGCAAGAGAATGAGCAACAGTTTCCTTTTTATGTTCATATTCCATTTAGTATAGACTGTGGCTCTTTGTCTTGGAGTTTCCTCTTCACAAAATATTAGATCTGGAAGGAAAGCAAGAGATGGATAGTCTAATTCTATCTTTTGATTTAAAGATGAGGAAACAGAGGTCAAGAAAAGGGAAATGACTTACTCTAGCTATTACAACACATTACATCCAGAGATAGAATAAACCTCAGTCTCAATTCCAAGTCACTCAAGAAACAGATTTTCTCATTACTTTTTTTGATATCCCATAATGGAAATCTTTTTACTTAAAAATTTTATGAATTTATGAATTATGTAAACCTTATGAATTTAGGTTAACAAACTTGCACATTTTGCTATACAAAGAATATAGAATTGTATATGAAACTGTGAACTGATACATAGTTTAAAAATCCATATTAAATTTAACATGGCAGTAACAAAGCTGCTTTCCTTTTCTGAACTCTGAATTTCCTTCTCCTTTCTTCTATGTATTTTTAAATGTTTCACTAAAAAAAGATGTTTTTCCTTAGAACAAATGAGCATATTTGATCAAAACAAACACATTGGCTATACCTAAAAGTTTATATCTCATACTCCACCTCTAGTCTCACCCCTCTGCTGAAAGGCAGAAAGCATTTTTTCATAACCAGTCTTCTGAAGTCATGATTGATCACTGCATTGATTAGAATTCTGCTACTTTCAAAGTAGTTTTCCATTATATTATTATAGTCATTTTGTAGATTGATCTCTTGGCTCTGCTCATTTCTGTCTGCATCAGTTCATGCAAGTATTCATAAAATCCCTCTTATTTGTTGTTTCTTGCAGCACAACAGTATTATGTTATATTCATATACCATTTGTATACCAAGTCATTTTTTAAAATAATTTTATAAAATTTCTTTTTAAAAAAATAGCTGTTTATTTTTCAAAATACATGCAAAGATAGTTTTTAATATTTACCCTTGTAAAACCTTGTGTTCCAATTTTTTCTTTCTTCCTCTCTACCTGCCACCTCCCCTAGACAGCAAGTAATTTATTATAGGTTAAACGTATAATTCTTCTAAACATATTTCCACATTTATCATGCTAAACAAGAAAAATCAGATGGGGACAGCTAGGTGGCGCAGTGGATAGAGCACCAGCCCTGAAGTCAGGAGGACCTGAGTTCAAATTTGACCTCAGAAACTTAACATTCCCTAGCTGTGTGACCCCTGGGTAAGTCACTTAACCTCAATTGCCTCAGGAAAAAAAAGAAAGAAAAATCAGATCAAAAGGGGAAAAATGAGAAAAATAAGCGAGCAAACAACGACAATCAAAAAAGTGAAAATACTATGTTGTGATCCACATTCAGTCCTCTCTTTGAATACAGATGGCTCTCTCCATCACAAGTCTATAGGAATTTCCCTGACTTATCTCACTGTTGACAAGAGTCAAGTCTATCACAGATAATCATCACATAATCTTGTTGTTGCTAGGTACAATTCTCCTGGTTTCCACTCAGTTGATGTAAGTCTTCTCTTCAGGCCTTTCTGAAATCATTCTGTTGATTGTTTCTTATAGAATAATAATATTCTACTGTAACTTATTTATCTATTTGCTAACTGATGGACATCCATTCAGTTTCCAGTTCCTTGCTACTCTAAAAAGGGCTGCTACAAATGCAAAATAGCTATTTTCTAATTGATAGGCACTCTCTTTGTTTTTGGATTTTTGCTTCAACATTAAGTATTGATGTAAATACTTATATATACATATATATATATGAGTCCTTTGATTCTGTCTTTGACCACTTTCAGGTTATTTTGCTAGTAGTTGTATTGCTGGGTCAAAAGTTATGCATAGTTTAGTGGCATTTAGATTATAGTTTCTTTTTAAAAAATCTTTGTTTAGGACATTCATTAGAAAAAAATTTTTTTGTTTCAGATTGATTTCCTCCTTCCTCTACCAGGCAAGCAAAACATAGTTCCACATTACTATGTTGCAGGAAAAAAAAGAAGTTCACATTGATCTGCATTCAGGGTTTACCAATTCTCTCTCTGGAGGTATATTTCCCACACAATCAAAATCCTATTAGTTATCTAAAGACTTCTAGACACTTCTCTTCCTTCCACATTAAGTTCAGTTTCTGGCTCACAAATCTTTCTTTCCTTTCCAAATCTTGCTCTTATATTGGAGGACTTCAAGTATACATATTGACACTCTCAAATACCAAACTCCTAGTTCTTCCGCCTTCTCATTTCCTAAAACTTATGCCTTCATCCAACCTTAGCCATAAAGATGGTCATATTCTCAATTTTTCTACTTTCCACAAATGTGTCATCTTCATGTTCTTGAACTCTGGAATTCCCTTATCTGACTATAACCTAATGAATTTCTATCCCCTTCTCCCTTCTAATCCCAAACCCTGCCTTTCATCTATGCTATGACCTCCAAATCCTTAGTCCCTCAATTCCCTTATAGAACATCACTCTAGAACATCATACTAGACACTCTCTTCTTTTATTTTCTTTACTCCTTTGTTCTCTTCTCTTGAGTACCTTATCCCTTTATTGTATCAATGATTTTGCTTTGCCAAGCCACAGCCTTTTTCACACCCACCATCTACTGCCTCCTTTCCTACATATGTGTTCCTGAATGAAAATGAAGAAAATCATGCAACCTGGATCTGTCATAAGAACCAGATCTTCACTGTTGTGCAATTCTTCTACACCTACCTAATTAACTTACTGTTCTACTCACTGCAGTGGTTCTTCTAGTTCTTTTCATCCCTCCTCAAACCTCCCATTGCTACCCCTTCTCCATTCTCTCAAATGAAAACCTTGCCTGATATTTTACTAAAAAAATTAAGACTATTCACTGAGTGCTCCCTCTTCTCCCCAACTTCTTATCTTACTTCACTCTGATGCCTCTCCCCTTTTCTACCTTTATCTCACATGAAGAGGTGACCCTTCTCCTTGACAAGACCACTCCTCTCTACCTGTACAAGTGATCCCATTCCATTCTATCTTCTCTAGCAGGACACCTCCTCTATCATCTCCACTCTGTTATCCTTAATTTTTCCCTGTCTACTGTCTGTTTCCCTACTGCCTATAGCCACGTGTATGTCTCCTCTATCCTCAAAAAAGCCATCATGTGAGCCTTCCATCCTAGCTAGCTATTCTCATATACTTATTTTTTATGTGCCAATTTTCTTTCTTTCTTATTATTTTTTAAATTTTATTTTATTTGCAAAACATATGTATGGGTAATTCTTCAACATTAACCCTTACATAGCTTTCTGTTACAAATTTTTCTCCTCAATTCCCCACCCCTCCTCTAGATGACAGGATATCCACTACATGTTAATTATGTTTAAATACTTGACAAGTCGAATATATATATACATATTTCCAAACTTATCATTGTTGTGCAAGAAAAATCGTATCTACATGAAAGACATATCAGATAAAGGAAACACAATGTAAGCAAACATCAATCAAGAGTATATTCTCATATACCTGTGTCTATTGTCCATTTAATCAAAATAATTTTCTTAAAGTCTCACCATATTATGCCCCCTCTACTCAGTAAACTCAAGTGGTTCTATATTTCCTCCAGGATTAAATACAACACCCTGTTTGGCATTAAAAACCATGCATAACCCAGTCTCCCTTCCATTCCTTCCAGTCTTTTTATACCTCATATATCTCTTCCCAATCCTTGCCCATCCCAAATGTTCCTTGATCCAGTGACAAAGGCCACCTTCCTATTCTATATACAAGACACACTATCTTTTGATTGGGCATTTTTATTGGCTGTCCTCCATACATGGAATGCTCTCCCCCTTCATCTTTGACTCTTAGCTTCCCTGATTCTCCTTTAATAAAGTTCCCCCCAAATTTTGCCTTAAACAAGAAACTTTTCTCTTTCCCGCTTAATTCTAATGCCTTTCCTTTGTTGATTACCTAATATTCTACATGTATTTTGTTTGTATGTAATTTTTTGCCAGCTGTTTCCCTCATTAGATTGTGGGCTTCTCGAGGTCAAGGAATTTCTTTTGCTTTTCTTCATATACTCAGAGTTTAGTGCAATACTTGGTATGATTTAGGCACTTAAGAAATGGTTATTGATTGAGTGATTTGCCTTGTTGACCAGTCATCAGAGAACCTCTTGTCATTTTTAATAGTATCAGAGAAGCAGTGAATTTATTTCAAGATAGTTAAACATATGAAAAAGTATTTTTTAAATTTCCCATACTGAAATTTATAAGTAGTGCAAAGATCTCAAAATTTTCTTAATTGATGGTTCCCTTAGTGTTTCGGTAATTTTTTCATGGTGTTTCTAGGCCAAAAGCAATATCTACCAATTCCATTTACTAAGTGGTTAGGTACAAAAAACATAATAAGTATTTATGTCCTAACAACTTAGTACCTATTTGAAAAGGTAATAGGTATAAATGGAAACCAAATGGTTACTGTCATAGCCCAGAGCAGAAGTAAACAAAACTTATCTCAAACATTCAAGAACATAATCAAAAGGAATGTAGCTTGTGCCAATGTTGAAAATTCTGAACTATGTTAAGCTAATAGTTTGAGGAGTGTATAACAAATGTCAAGTGTTGACTTTGAAAACTTAAAAATATCCTATGGCTTTCCTGTAAATTTGCTGTAAAGACCCAAGACACCACTAAGCAAAATTTGAAAACTGACTGAGTGGTGAATAGAGAGCCAGCCTGGAAACCAGTAGAATGTGGATTCAAGTCCCACCTTTGGCACATACTGGATATATGACCTTGGATAAGTTAATTATTTCAATTTAAAAACTAAGTTTACACAGAATATGCTGACTTGCACTGATAATGGGAGTCTACTCACTTACCTGTACCAATGAAATCACATATGTAGAATCTATTCTCTAAATTTCCCACAGAGAAATGACAATTACAGTCTATGGTTTTTAACATTTCAGCTTTCTGTGCTGTTTCTCAAATGTTGGCTTTGGGAACTGAATAGATACATTTCAAAATTATCAGGATAGGTAGAGAAAATCAAAATATTATTTAAAAGCATCTATCTTTTCCCCCAGGTTTTGACTATTGACACAATAGCTAATTTTAAAGACCTAGCTCAAATACCACCTTTCTCATAAAGTCATCTTCCCTAATAACTCCAGTTAGAAAGCATCTTTATTACTTCTGATCTCAAAGAACTTTAGAATATAATAAGTATAATATAATATTACTGTTGTGTTCATGTTTTATCTATTCCTACTAGACTGCAAGTTCCTAAAGAGTAATGGCTTTTCTTTGTATATCCTCTAGTATCTAACAGAGGCTACATTGTATATGAATTCACCTTATAAATATTTTCTGAATGAATGAGTAATTTAATTCTAAATTCTCAGGATCACAGAATTTAGAACTGGAAAATTTTACCCCTCTCTTTTCAGTCTCCCCCCCCATGAAAATAAAGAAGGAAAATAAAAACCTTATAAAAGTTTATATATATATAAAGTCAAGAAAAATAAGCAGTAGGATTAAGGGATGTTTGGATAGAATAAGGTCCAGAAGGGACACATGGGAATGGATAAGAAGATCTAGAGTGGAAGTTGGGAGAATATGTGGGATAAATTTGGATGAGAATTTTCTTCCATGTATTATACTTTGCATATTGGTGCCCCCTAACAGGTTGTAAACTCCCAGGTATTGTTCTTCTTTAGCTTGTGTCATAGTATCTTTGAGCACAGTGCCTCGTAACCTTAAGACTTAATAAGTGATTCAGGCTGAATATGGGCCTTTTGATTTGTTTGCTTTTCCTTTTCTAATAGCTGGAAGAAAATGACATATGTTTTCTTCTCCTTGTTTTCATGATGTCTTCTGAATTAATAACCTACAATCCATTTGATGCAAAATAAAATGATTGAGAATACCATAAATTATAAATGCCAAATTGTTGATGCTTATAAAATGCAAAACATATGTCTTGTTTAGTTATGCCTTTTATATTAATATAATTTATCTAAAAGGTGTGATTCGTTTTATTTCTTTTTTAATTTGAAATGCTTGAAGAAGCAGAATAGAATAGTAGGAAAAGTATTAGTCTGGAAGCTTGGAGATGTAGTTTTGAGTCCTAGTTCTTCCACTTAATAGCTTTATGTCCCTGAACTCACAATCTCCAGAGGCCTTAGTTTTCTCACCTGTAAAATGAGAAAATTGGACTGGATTACCTCTAAAGTTCTTTCTAGTTTTAAATCTACTATCTTGTGATCTATAAAATGAGGGTATAAACTAAATGTTCCTTCTAGCATTAAATTTCTGTGTTCCAAACTTGTATGAAAATAGAATGCAAAGAGCAGTGAGAAAGAATTTGAAGACAGACTTTTAGAGCATAGATTGTTAGAACTAGAAAGTAATCTTAGAAAATAGAATATTAAAACTACCATCAGCCTACCTTGGGAGAATGTTGAACTTAAGAGATATAAATTATTAAAGGTTATATAGATAGAATTTCAGAAATATAAAAAGAACAAATGATGTTAGTATAATTTCAGCATGAACATAAAAACATATAAAAAGTCTTTTAACATTTAATGCTAAAACAGAGAACTTAGAACATTGCAGTTGGAAGGGACCTTGAATAAGGTCCCTTCATAAAGGATATTCCTTTATGAACTAAGGTCACAGGCAGAAAATGAATTGCTTGAGGTTTTAAAGCTAGCTAGTTATGGAATTCAACAAGCATTAATCTTGTGCCTTCTATGATATAATACCAAAGAAATGTAGGATTTTTCTGTACTTTCCATGAAAGATAGTAGAGTTGGAAAAAAGAATTTATGCAATTAAAAAATTAGAAGGATGCAAATAGGTTTTAAAAGATTATCTTCCTAATTTTTAAGATAAAAATAATCAGCATAGGTAAAAGCTATTCAAATTTCTTACCACCAGATTTACCTGAATCTTTAATTGTAACTAAAACTTCATGGGACTAGAATAAAAGTAATAGTCTTAATTTTTTTCTTATTTTTATTTCTTCCAGTTTCCCTTTGGTCGTCGCTTGCCCTGTGATATCTACTGGCATGGAGTTTCCTTTCACGATAGTGACATACTCTCAGGTCAAGTAAACAAGTTCCCAGGTACCAGTTGGCATTGTTATTCTTTAAGAGATTTCCTAGGTATATCAACAAAAACATGACAAGTCTCGAAATTCAAATTTGTAGATTCTCAAATGGAATTCATTGCTGAGTTTTATTAGGCCATCTTGGAAAGGAGACAAACTTAATGATTAGAATGAAAACTTAAGATTTCATAGACTAGAAACTCAGAAACAAAAAGATGAACTTTATTGGGTTAATTTCACTGTGAAAAGAGACAAAAGAATGTAGAAGTCAAGGGGATTTGACAATAAAGAACATCCATAGTGAAAGCTAGGAGAAATCTTAGCATATAGAATATTCAAGCTGCTATCAAGATTTCTTTGGAAGAGAAATGAGTATGATACATATAACTATCTGCCTCAGAATAGTTGTGGGAAAAGTACTTAGTAAGCTTTTAAAAAGTCCATATAAGTTTGAGTGTTGTTATCTTCTTTTGACAAATATGGTGATTGTAGCTCAAAAAGGTTAAATGACTTGCTCTTTTTCACATAGCTACTAAATACATGAACTGGAATAAGAGCCCAGGTCCTCTGAGTCCAAGTCCAATGCATTTTCCATGACACTATACTTCACAATATCTGATAAAATTCTTCCTTTTATTTGAGTTCTAGATTAGGTGAAACCTTTACCATGAAATTCTCCCTGATGTATCTTACATCCTTCTCAAATGCTTTCTGGCACTTTGTCTGAACGTCTTTTTTGTACTCATTAAGAACTATCATGGTGGCATGGTAGTGTGCTTGGTTTGTAGTCAAAGGGCCAATCAATTCAACAAATATTGAGTTTCTCTATATACTAGGCACTGTTATATAGCAGCTGTGTGTATGAACACATGCACACATGTATTTGCATATGTATACACACACATATACACACATAAATTGCTACGTCTAAGAGAATTACAGAGTAGGTAGAAGATAACCTTGGTGAGAAGGCACTAGTTGCTAGGAGCAGAGTGGGAGTCCTGAAAAGGTTTTCTAGAGAATGTGGTCCTTGTATTTAGTCTTAAAAGAAACCAGGGAATTATATAAAATGGAGGGATCACATTCCAGGAGTGGGAGACAAACAGGGCAAAGCATGGAGATGGGAGATGGAAGATATGTGAGGAATACCAAAGTAATCCAGTATGATTAGATTGTGGAGTTCTTAGAACAGAATGAAGTATCAAAAGACTAGAAAGATAGGAAAGGCCAGGTTGTAAAGACCTTTAAATGCCAAATCCAGGAATTTTTATTTGCTCCTTGAGATAATGGAGAGTCATTGAGTTTATTTAGGAGGGAAGTAGCAGGCCTATACTTTAGGAAGATCACTGGCAGCTGGGAAAGGATGGATAGGAATGAAAAGAGACTTGGGAGGCAATCTAATTAGAAGGCTATTGTAATAGTCCAGCTGATAACAACCCGAACTAGGGTGATTGCTGTGAGTGAAGAGAAGGGGATGGATGCAAGAAATATTCTAAAGCAGGGATTCTTAATCTTTTTTGTGTCATCAATTCCCTTTTACAGTCTGGTGAAGCCTGTGGTCCCCTTCTCAAAGTAATGCTTTTAAATGCAGAAAATACATAACATTACGAAGGAAACCAGGAAATTAGTAATTAAATTGTTAAAAAAAAAATAAGCTTACAAATTCCAGGCTAAGAATTCTTATTCTAGAGAAAGTAATTACATGATTTGGTATTTGGGTAAATGCTATATGAGAGTCAGGGGAATCAAGAATGACATTAAGTTGTGAATGTGGATGACTGAAAGAATGGGGGTACCCTTGACAGTGAAAGAGAAATTTAGAAGAAGAGTGAGTTTTGGGAGAAAGACAATTTCTTTTTTTGGACATACTATTATTTTCTCTAATTGCGTTTAGCAGTGAAAGAGGCAGATAATAGGAATAAGCCAGAGTTGGGATTTGGTAAGGTGTGATAAGTGATAGGACAAGACCAAAGAATTCAAGTGTAGACAATAGTGTGATGTTGAACTGGCCCAACAAAGATTTTGAGGCCTTAGGGAGTTAGGAGAGTATAGCTAGAGCATGGGTAATGGTTTGGGATAGCATGGTGGAATAGGACATAAGGAGAGATGGAAAAATAAAAGATTAGGATTGAAAAAAAAATTGAAGTTTTTTAAATGGAAAATCACAGATTTAGATTTGAAAGGGACCCCAGAGATCATCTAACCATGCCATTTTACAGATTAGAAAACTGATGTCTTAAAAGGTTATGATGTTTCCCGGGTCACATAGGTTTCCAAGGTCACAATCTAAACCTCTAAACTCCAAATTTTGAAGTCTTTCCACCTGACTACAACTAACTGTGAGACTAAGGGCAAGTCACTTAACTTTTCTGACTGCTTTAACTTATTTTCCATATTGATCAAATTTTCCAAATGTTAAAATGTGGTCCTTATCTTTTTATTGTGAGGGTCAAATGAGATAACATATATAGTTTTTTGCAAACTTAAAAATGACATATAAACTTTAACTTTTGATCCCATTTTCCTTTTTTTATAATGATTTGATTACTTATCTTTTTCCTGATAAGATCATAATCTCTTCTATAACAATGTATATATTGTTCTCCCCAGAGTCTTGTACCTATCAAGTACTTAGAATATCCATTGGCATAATTGCAAAGAATGCTGGATTTGGGGTCAAAAGGGACCTGGGTTTGAATTCTTCCTCCAATATTTTCTAATTATGTGAACATGGAGAATAAAATTCAAATTCAAACTTTTTGAACTTCATTTCTCTCATCTGTAAAACAGGAACAATAATATCTTATGGATTGTGAGGAGCAAGTGAAGATAATGTCTATCAAGTACTTTTTGGACCTTAGAATAATATACAAATATGATTAATTATGATTTATTGTTTTCATTATTATTAATTTTTAATTGAATTTTTATTTTATCCCATCTGGAAAGATTACAGCCTCTCTGAATATCAGTTTTATCACTTATAATTGAGGAGCTTAGATTATGAGCTAAGTTTTCTCTCAACTTTAAACATTCTGATTCTATATCTTTTCTACTCATGGTATAATATTAAGTCTCTATTTGTTAATATTGCTTTTAATCAAAAAGGATTTTGAGATTTTTAACAGAACATCAAGTTGGGAATCATAAATTAAACTAGCAAAGTGGTTTTACTGGATAAACTGGCCCAGAAAACCTTAACTTTGTTTAATTCACTCTTAACAGTACTGACTGTTTAGCTTCTGAGCCTATTTATTTCTGTTTCTTGAAACTTCTGTTTTAATTGGGGGGAAAGGAAGTATTTATCTATTGGATTATACTCTAGTCTCTTATAAAATCTCAGAGCAGTGTCCTTAGTGAGATGTGTCTATTATTGGAGAATTCATGTTAGAGTTCAGCTTATTATAGCCACCCTATTATAGCCACTCCTTGATTTCTTACTTAATCTTTTCTGGTAGTCTTATAAACAAGAGCTAAGAACTGAAGTATTGACAACTCTAAGCTCTGCTCTTCAGATATATTGCTTTGGTATATTATGCTGTAGGAGTCAAGAAGTCCATGTGTCAAAAACTTCATATTCTCAATTCACTTTTTGCTGCCAGGGCCTAGAAACTTGTGTGACTTTGGTCAAATAATTTCAATTCTATAGACCTTAGTTTTCTCATCTATAAAAACAGATGGTTGGAATAAAGGATCTGTATGACATCACTGATGATACTTCCAGCACTGAACAGAAATTCTGATTTATATTCTAAGTATTTTTGATATTCTGACATGGCAGCATATTGTAATGGAAAGAATGCCCAATCTGGAGTTGAGAGAGACACTTGGATTCCAGTACCGCATCTCCTGCTTAATAGTTTTGCAATGATAGATGGTCATTTAATCTGAGTTAGTTTCCTCATTTGTAAAATGGGAATTTTATGTATTTATTTTATCTTTCATATACTTTTCTCAAAGGATTGTTGTGGGGATTGATGAGATAATTGATACAAATCTCTTTGGGTCTTAAAGTGTTATATAAATGTTAGCTCGTTCTGCAGAGGCAACTTGGCACAATGGCTAGAGGAATAACATCAAAATGAGGTAAACCAGGATTCAAATTACACTTCTAATGTATAGTAGCTATATAGACCTGGGTAGTTACACATTTTATTAGCAATATTTTCCCCCACATCCAAAGAAGAAGATAAAATTATTTAGAATAGGTTGGTGTTGGTGTATTCTATCCCAGTTCGTACTTTTATTAATATTTCAGGAAATTTGATAAATGCAAATTTTTCTTAAATATCTCTGTGCTAAGGATAGATTGTGGGAGTTATTACTCTCAACTCAGTTCAGTTTAATGACTTTTTATTGTGTCAGCTTGCACTGCCCTAGACACTGGAGAAAATATTCACAAAGATGAATAATCATAGTGCTAGCCATCCTATAAGCCCTAGCTTATTGTCTGTTGGAAGAGATAGGACATATGCTACCAAAATATAATAAAAGAACATGCCAAATAAATGAGGGATATAAACAAAGTGCTACTTCAAATCCAAAGAAGGAAACATCATTTTTAACTGAGATAAATAAGGGGAGATTCCTTGGAGGATATTGTATTTAAATTTTTTGAAGAATGGATAAGATATTAGTAGGTAGGAATATTGGGAGAGGGAGGAGCTCAAGAAAATATATATTCCAAGATAGATAATTTCATAAATCTGACTCTTAGGTACATTCTCCCCTTACCAGTAGTGGTGGGCTACTTCCTTTTATGTTCCCATCCCTGGTGGTAGTGATGGTGGTGTGTGCTCATGCACTCTAAAGACCTTGGGCCTTGTTATTCATTGTGCCACTGAACCTTTAGGACCTCCAATCTCTTTCCTTCTGCCCTGTATGTGTCATTTTCCAAAGTGTTGGCTCCTTGAGAACAGGGATTTTCTTCTTTTCTATTTGTATCCCAAATGCAGCACAACACTTACTATGTATATTAAGAACATCATAAAAGCTTTTTCATTTATTCATCTCCTTTTGAATATACTATTGGCATTTTGAACTCAACACATCCAAACAACTCATTTTCTCTTACTTCAAATTCTTTCCTCTTCAAAATTTCTTTTATTTCTGTTAAGGGTAACCCCATCCTTCTAGTCTCTCATGTTTGTAACCTTGAAATCACCTTTGATTCTTTACTCCTCATTCCTAGTAGTTGTCTTATTGACTCTTAACAATATATCTACTCTATTCTCTTCACTCTTGCCCTGGAGTATTGCAATAATTTCCTAAATGACTTCTCTCCTTCCAAACTCTCTTCTTAACAGTCTGTTTTCTACACAGCTGCCAAATTGATATTCTTAAAGCACAGACCTGATCATACCATTCAAGAAACTATAGAGTTTTCATTTTGCTTCTAGAATACAATATTAAACACATATTTAGCTTTTCAAACTCTTTGTATTCTGGTGCCAGTCTTCCTTTCCAGGCTTATTGCATGTCATTTCTATGTTCTGGTCAAATCTATTTGTCATTAACTATATACACACTCTGTTCCATCTCTTGTCTTTGTGCCTTTGCCTGGAATACATTTCTTCCTATGTCTGCAGTTTAGTACCCTAGCTTTCTGTACAAGCTCAACTCAAGAGTGCCACATCTTACTTGAAGCCCATCCTGAACCTGTTAGTTTCTAGCACACTTCCTATAGAAATTACTTTACATATGTTTTATATCAAAATTTTTATATTAATTTTGTTTCCATTAGAATTCATACTTTTTGAGAGAGGGACTGTTTTATTTTTGTCTTTGTATCTCCAATATAGAGTGTAGTATCTGGCACAGTGTAGCTGCTTAATAAATGCTTGCTAACTTAAATAAAATAAAATTAAGCCCTTCATTCTAGTGGTCAGGAACAAAGCTAAATACAATTCTTACTTTAAGATTAGCCATTTTAAAATTTACTTTTATTGTGTTTAGTTTTTCATGATCTTTTTCATCTTTGTAAGCAATGCTATCATCAGATTCATTTTTTCCTTAATTCTATTTGAAAAATAATATGTTGGATGGAGGACTTTATAGGGTAAGTCACAGAACAGTGACATATAGAAAGCTTTACATTGTATTTTTTTAACATTCTGTGTTCTCAGGTCTGACATTCTATGATATAGAAATCCCACAGTGCTACATTTTCAATGTTCTTTTTCTTCCTTTCTCCTCTTACCAGGCATGAC
The DNA here is from genome assembly GCA_023553655.1 of Myrmecobius fasciatus. Classification (NCBI taxonomy): domain Eukaryota; kingdom Metazoa; phylum Chordata; class Mammalia; order Dasyuromorphia; family Myrmecobiidae; genus Myrmecobius; species Myrmecobius fasciatus. Next base: position 279,458 of record JAJPUD010002310.1, on the reverse strand, counting down.
AGAAATGGTGCGGAAAATTACTCTGAGCCGAGCTGTGAGAATCATGCAAGATCTTTTTCCTGAGGAATACAACTTCTATCCTCGCTCATGGATTTTGCCTAATGAATTTCAGCTCTTTGTTGCTCAGGTAGATCTTTTTCTGAGGACATTCCAACGTTAAGAGTCACAATTCATATTTATGTCTATGACAATTTTGATAACAATTATTAATACAAGATAGTGTTTTAAAGCCATCTTTGCATATATTTTCTTTCAAACAGATAATTGGTCCAATAAACATTTATTTAACACATACTATGTATGTATGTATGTATGTATGTATGTACATATGTATGTGAAATATATGATTCAGGGAACCAGGGGAGATACAAGAATAAGTAGGACCTGGTCCCTACCCTCAAGAAGCTTCTAATCCAGAAATGAGGTTAAGGCATGAATATAGGTAAACACCACATAAACTTAAACATGAGCAGTAAGCTTGTAATTAATTAGGCTTGAGGTCAAATTTCACTTCCAATGCTTAGTAGTTGTGAGACACAGATAAGTCTTGTAATATCTCTGAGCTTCAGTTTCTTCATATGTAATATTGGAGATGTTGTTGGTATCTATTTCACAGAGTTGCTGGGGGAGTTAAATGAGTAGATATAAAAATTTTGTAGAATTTGATGAGCTTCATGAGTACCAGTCTATGTTATTGTTACTACAAATAACTGTCTACTCCTCTGTAGGGCTTTATAGGTTATAAAGAACTTTTCCTCACAGTAGTCCTGTTGAGGTAGTTAATTCAAGTATCATCCCTTTGCATAGATGGGAAAATCGATTCCCAGAGAAGTTCTATGAATTTCTGAAAGTCAAAGTAATCAAAGTTAAAGATTAAATCTATGTCTGATGACTCTACTGCATTGCTCACTGTATTGTACTGCCCTTTATAGAAATATATAAATGCAGGGTTGAAAAGAGAAAGTGGAGTCAAATGACCTGCATTCAAATCCTGGCTCTGTCATAAACCTTGGTCATATCATTTAATTTCTCTGAATAGTAGCTGTCTCATCTGTTAAATACAAGAGTAGATTAGATGAACTCAATGATCCTTTCCTGCTCTAAATCTGTTATCTCTACTGTGGCAGGGAGATACTTCTGGAAGTGGTTCCAAATAGAAATGATTCCGCGTGGGAGATATTAGCAGTGGTACAAAGGGTGCTGGACCCAGGGTCTCTTCCTGGCATGGCCACTAACTGGCTCTAGGATCTTAAACAAGTTGTTTAACTTTTCTGGGTCTCAAGTCTTTCATCAACAAGATGAGGGGATTGAAGTAAATGTTTCTTATGGTTTATCTCATCTTTGAAGTTCTATGATTCTGTGTTCTAGCATTCTAGAATGTTGTAAGGTCCCTGTTGGTTTTGCCATTCTATCATTGTATTCTCAAATTCTATATTCTAAAGTTGTTTCCAGCTTTGACATATTCTAATATGTTTTGATATCTGAAATTCTATGTCCAAATATTCTTTGTTCAAAACATCAATTTTATCCTCTGTAAAATCTTACAAGCTTTGGAATTCCAGGTTCTAACATTCTGTACTTTAAAGTCTCATATGTTGCTAAAATTCTGTGGATCTGTGCCATTTTAGATAGTCTTTTAATAAGATTTATGTAGTTTATGGATTAGTTTCCAAGACATTGACATAAATTTCTTGTCCTTCTGTTTTGCTCTGTGGTTTTGTGTGCATATCTGATGTGCCTTATTGTATTAAATTATTCAAAAATTTTGATGAAATCATTTCTTATCCAACATTAAAACTGAAGGTGACTTAGAAATGTTAATTGTCATAGTTATTGCATCATTATTTCTATGGATTTTACACGGAAACATCTAACTTCCTTCTCTTATTTGCTTTGCCTTTAGTATCATTTATTGCCTTAACGGAATCAGGGTTCAACACATTCATTTCTGTACCATTTTTTTCTCTTGAGCCAGTAGAAAAGTCTCAGGTTTAACTGTATATCCTTTGCATATTTCCACAACAAATCAAGCTAAAGTCACAGCTAACATCAAGTTAATGAGCATTTATGAAGCATCTCCTATGTGGCAGGCCCAATATGCTAGGTGCTAGTGATAAAAAAAAAAAGGCAAAAATCAGTCTCTGCTCTCAAGGAACTTATAGTCTAATGGAAGAAAGAACATGCAAGCAACTATGTATAAGGAAGATATATGTAGTATAAACTGAGATACTCTCAGAGGGAAGGCTCTAAAATTGAAGACTGGAAAAGCCTTCTCGTAGAAGGTAGGATTTTCATTGAGACTTGGAAGTAGGGAAGTCAGGAGGAGAAGATAGAAAGGGAAAAAAATTCCAGATCTGGGAGACAGCCAATGAAAATACCTTGAGATAGGAGAGAGTGGGTCTTACTTAAGGAACAACAAATAGGAAAGTGGTACTGCTACACTAAGTGCTAAGGGCAGGGACTGAGGGGAGTTAGATGTTAAACTGGAAAAGTAGGAAGAGGCAAGATTATAAAGTGCTTTTAAAACCAATCAGGATTTAATACTTGATCCTGGAGGCATTAGGGAGCCACTAAAATATAAGGGGATAGGAGGTGGGGATGGCGTCATGGTCAGATCTGTGACTTAGAAGATCATTTGGGTAGCTAAGATGAGAATGGACTGGAGTAGAGAGAGATTTGAGGTGGGGAAAACAACTAGGCAGAGGAGGGAAGAGACTAGATAGATAGATTTGAGTATACACATACATACACACACATGATGTTATAAAATAACAGGACTTGACAATTATTTGGTTGTAGGAGTGAGTTGAGGACTCCTAGGTTTTGAGCCTGGGTGACTGGCAGAATTGATACATTCAACAGTAATAAGAAAATTAGAAGGAAGGTATGCAGTTTAGAGAGAAAGATAAGTTCAGTTTTAGATACGTTGAGTTTAAGGTATTTCTATGGCATCCACTTCAAGATGTGCAACAGGCAGTTGGAGACATGTGACTGGAGGCCAGGAGATAAGGTAGGCCTGAATGAATCTGTCTTAGAATTCACCACATAGAGAATTGAATTCATGGGAGCTGTTCCACCAAGTGATATAAAATAAAGGGACAGAGAATAGGGCCCTGGAAATATCCCTGGTTAGCAAGCATGGCCTGAATGAAGATCCAGAAAAAGCTACAAACCTGGGTCTTATCTTGATCATAATAATAATAAGTCTAATATTCATTCCTCTATAACAATAATATTAGAAGTAGTATTAGAAGTATCAAATGACAAATTTTAATGAAGAACTTTATGTTCCAGCCAAACTGGAATGCTACTGCTTATTGGTTGATCTCATCTACTTCTCTCCCACCTCCATAGTGGGAATAAATCGTCGACCCTACCATCCCTCCTCCATCTCCACTTGTTGGAATCTTTTTTTTTTTTTAACAACTCAGATCATGTGCCACTTTTTCCATGAAGAATTACTTAACTCCTTTCTGGTGGATGGGATTCTTCAAGCATTTTGCCTAGACTGCTCCTTTGTTTCTATCAAATTATTTTATATCCTCATAATTATTTGTGTTAAATTCTTTGAGGGTAAAGACTAGGCCTTTTTTATTTTTCATTCCCAGAATACACTTCAGGGCTTTGCATGTAGTGAGTACTTCATCAATATTTGTTGACTTATGTTAAAATGAATTTTATATTAAAGTCTGAAAAAGATTGTCATAGTTTTACACTTGTGTAATGGAAAAAGCAGTCCAATTGTAAGTCAGAATAACTGGTCTCTATCTCTAAACAAGTGAAATAGTAATTTAGCCTCTATTTGAAGATTTGCAAGGATGACATTATCCATTCATTATTCACTAAGTTCTGATCCTTTCCATATTTTAACCACTCCAGTTAGAATGTTTTCCTTACATGGAATAAAAAACTTGTCTCCCTGTGATTGACATCTAGAACTTCTAGCTCTGCCTGCCCTCTAGGGCTAAACAGAATGTCACTGTAGTACTCAGTGCAATAAAACTTTTAAGCACTTAACTAATTTGTAAAGGTCCTTAGAACTCCAAGAGCCTGCAATTACTGTTGCTTTGGTGATGGTATTTTCAGAGTGGCAGCATGGTAGAGACAAGGGCCTGGGGGTTCAAATCCGGAGACCTGGGTAATAATCCTAGCTCTCCTAATCCCTTGTTATGGCAAATTCTCTGGATTCAGTTTCCTCTTTAGTAAATTGAGGACTTTTGCCCCACTTTTCACCTTCCTTTTATGTGCTGTGTTTGTAAAATGTAAGCTCCTCGAGGGCAGGAGCTATTTATTTTTTCACTTGTATTTGTAGTTCCAGTACTTAGCACAGTGGCTAGCATATAGTAAGTATTTAATAAGTACTTGTTGATCTGACTTGATTTCTAATATTCTACAATTATTCTATAAAGAAACATCTTTCAAATGCATCTACAAATAATGCATGTCATGCATGAGTTGGAGCAATTATAATTAATAATTCTATTATTATACATAATTATAATAAATAATAAGTGAAGCTTTCAAGGGTGAGGTGGCATGACACAGGAGGTAGAGCCAGTTTTGGAGCCAGAATGATATAGATTCAAGTCCTATCTCATACATATTGACTGTGCAACTGGGAAAGTCACTCAACTTTCTGACTACTGGAGGGAGTGTCCTCACCAGGAAGTTAAATTATACCGGTGAAATCACACCTACTTCTTGTTCCTGTCATTAGTAAATTCAAAATAATACATAGGTTTTGATTATATGATTTTTGGTAAAGACTTTGGTAAATTATGATATCTTATGCTATTTTAGAATTTGATGTTTCCCTCTCTAATAAAGAATTGGTATTGCATTTATTTTGGGGATGGAAATGGGGAAACTGTTATCAATTTGAGAAAGTGCTACCCACATGTGATCAGCAGGTGGCACCAGGGATAAACATGGAGCTTTCTCAGTGGAAAATTTTGTGAAGATGAAATTTTAGCAGATGGCTAATAAAAAAACAAAAAAAAACCAAAAAAACTTTGGCATTGATTTTACATATGGTCTTCCATCTGGATATTTGAGAAAAGTACAGTTTTTGTTATCAAAACAGTATATATTATGGTAAAGGAGTTTGTATTTGAAATAGTTTCTCTTGAGAAGAGGCAATATGATTTATAAGTAAAACCTCTGGACTGGGAGTTGAAAAGCTTGGTTCTAGTGCTACTCTTTACACCTTAATCACTATATGATCTGTGACCCTAAGTTCCTGGGCAAGTACTTACCTTTCTGGGTCTAAGTATACTGTTTTAAAAAAATAAAGTAAAAGCATTTAAATGGAATATTCTCAAGATTGCTTCTGATCAGCTATATAATGAGGAAAATAAAAGACTAAAGGGGGGGGGGAACTTAGGGAACTACAGATATGAAAGGTTTGATCCAAAGCTACCAACAGAGATGCTGCAAGAACTATAGCTTCATTTTTTTCCATCTGTTTAGGATTTTGTTTCCTGTACTTCCAGAAATAGAACTTCACCTCCTGCATAGATATATCACACTGTACATGGGGCTTTTGCTTAGCTCAATATGTTTAGTGGGAAATGATATCTGAAACTTGAAAAGCCAGTTCTTTCTCAAAAAAAAAAAAAAAAAAAAAAACCACTCATGTTTGTTCAGTTCAATGAACAATGATAGCCAATCATTATCAGTTACCTATTATGTTGATGACTGTTCTAGGTGCTGTATAGGATAGAGAGAAAAATAAGATGCGCTTTCTTTCTTTACAAATTTTATAGTAGGTAGGAAAATGGGAAAAATAAGACATCAGAATTCTGGTGCATAAAAGAAGTACAAAATAAGTACCATAAGAGTTCCTAAGGAGAGTGTTTACTTCCAACTATAAAGGGGAGAGAAAAGGAGGGAAGATAATTTATTCAAATGAAATTTAAAAAAAAAAGATTTCTGTGAAGCATGATTTTTAAGTAGAATGACAATTGGATAGAGAATAGAGATATGGATTCTTGTCCTCCTTCTCCCAAGAAGCTATGGGACTATCCCCCTTCTTGCCTCCAGTTTACTTATCTATCAAAATGGGCAAGTTGAAGGACAGCCAGATGGCACTGTGCATAAAGCACTGGCTCTGGAATTGGGAGCACCTGAGTTCAAATCCAACCTCGAAGAGGTACTAGCTGTGTGAGTCAGGAAATGTCACTTAACCATGATTGCTTTCTCTCCCTCTCCTCCCCTCCCCCAAATGATGAGCAGGTTGGAACAGGTGATTTATAACATGTTTCCAGCTCTAACATTCTCATTTTCTTATTCTAACATTCTCGTGATCTAAGTTTTCTTTTACCTTTAACATTCTTTTTTTCAAAAGTCCTTCCAGCTCTAAACATTTTTTGATTCTGGGATGTTTGTCTTTTGTTTTTAACTTCTTCCAGAGAGCCTTATGTCAAAGTTATGCTGGCAAAAATTTCCACTGCCATGGTTTATTTGTGCAAGGGTCAGCATGTAATCAATCATCTTCATCCTTAATGCCTAGATCAGTAGTGCCTGAGGCTAGTGAAGTAGTAGATAATGAAGGCTAAAACAAAGCACTGCCTGCATTGAGAGCTGTAGTTCAAGAAAGACTGTGGGAACCTCTGGGCAAATGAAATCTCTCAAAGTCTTCTCTGCATAATATGGAAATCTTTTCTCTGGGAAGTAGCTGAACCTGCATCTCAGCTCAAGGCAGGAAAATCATTCCCGACCATTCTGTTTGTAGAACCAAAGAATTTTTGACGAGTTAGAAGGGCCCTCACAGTTCAACTAGTTAAATCCTAATCAGAAGTAAGAATCTGTCAAGATTCCTTGACAAATTGACATCCTTGACAAATGGTCATTCAGTAACTCCTTGAAACTACCCAGTGATGGGAATACCTGGTAAAAATACCTGGCAAAACAATCTATTCCATTATCAGGAATTTCTAATTATTAGGAGGTTCTTCTGTATGTTGAGCCAATATCTACTTTTCTGTAACTTAAAGGACAATAGGATCATAGATAAAGAAATGGAAAGGACCTTAGAGGTTGTCTAGTCTAACCCTTTCATTTGACCTAGGAAGCAAAGAGGGATTAAATGGCTTATCCAGATAACATAGGTAACATAAGTGGCAGGGTTTGGATTTGAACTCAGGTCCCTTTATTCCAAATTCATAGCCCTTTCCTTTGTACAGTACAGCTTCCTCTTTACCCTTTAGCCTTAATTTTCTCCTCTGGGGCCAAGCAAGCAGAAGATAACCTTCTGGATATTTATAGATATAGATCATATTTCCATTAAGGTTTTTTATTTTCCAGGCAAACATATTCAGTTTCCTCAACTGACCTTCATATGGCATGATTTCTAATCCCCTCTTAAGTGTGCTCAACTTTCTTTGTATATATTCTATTTGTCAATGTCCCTCTTATGTGACATCCAGAATGGGACACAGGATTCTAGATGGAGTTTGATTAGGTCAAAGGATAGTGGGGATATTACTTTTTGCCATTCTGGACACTATATTGCTATCAGTGAAGCCTAAGGTTACATTATTGTATGTGTGTGTATCTGCATGTTAAATTGATTTTGAGCTCATACTGAATTTGTAGTCCATTGAAATGCTCAGGTCCTTTTTTTTCACATGAACATCTATATCTCTAGGATTATATTTCTTTGATCAAAGCTATTTTTAAAAAAATTTTAAAAGAACTAGTTTACAAGTTTGCTCTTAAAAATATACTCATGCTGGAATGCTCTTCCACTCAACCATCAACTCTAAGAATCCTTGACTTCCTTTGAGATTCAGCTCAAGGGCTGGCTACCTCCTGGTTCTGTCAGCTATGAGTGTTGCCTCCTCTAAGATTATCTTCCATCTATTATGAATTTAACTTGTATGTTTTGATTTATTTTATGTTGTTTTCCCCATTACATTGTAAGCTATTTGAGGATGGAATTGGTTTTTGCTTTTTATTTATATTTCTATCACTTAGCATAATAAATGCTGTAATTAATTGATTGGCTCCAGGAAACAGAACTAGGATTCATCAGTAGAAATGCCTGGAATAAGATTTTGACTGATTAACGAGAAACTTCATGGATAGAAAAGTTGTTCTATGTAGTGACTTGTTCTGCATCAACAGAGATATTCAGTCAGTGGATGGATAGCTACTTGTCGGGTATGTGGTGCCCTCTGAAGTCTCATTTCACTGAGATTCTATGATTCTGTGTATTTGTTTAGGAATGATTTTGCTGCCTTGAACACAGATCATTTTAAAGGTCAGGAAAACTTTGCCTTTCTAGAGTGATGAAAAACATAATCTTAACAACCAGCATTTATGCCAGCTTTACTGTGACAGAAAATACATCATTTCATTTGATCCTTGTAAGCCTGTGAGGTATCCAGAGCAGTTATACTTATTTGACATCTGAGAAAATTGAGGCTCAGAGAAGTGAAAGGAATACAACAAAGAATATGATTAGGCCCAAAGGAGGGAAGTATTTCTATAGTGGCAGATTTTAAAAATTTAACTTTTTTGAGTTATATTTTAAATTCCAGACTTTCTCCCTATCTTCTTTCCCACCCCACACTAGAGAAAGCCATCATTTGACACAGATATAGTAAAACTATACTATGCATACTTCTCTTTCTCAGTTCTTTCTCTGGAGGTGGTTAGCATCTATCTTCATAGGTCTTTTGTGGTTGATTTGAGTGTTTATAATAATCAGAATAAATAGTTCACAGTTGTTTTTCAAATAATATTGATGTTGCTGTATACAATATTTTATTCTGTTCATTTCATTCTTCATTATTTCATGCAAGTTTTTTTTAAATCAACCTGCTCATCATTTCTTATAGCACAGTAGTATTCCCTCAAAATCATATACCTCAACTTATTTAGCCATTTCCCAATTGGTGGTCATTCCCTCAATTTCTAATTCTTTGCCACTGCAAAGAGAACTGCTATAAATATTTTAGAACTTAGAGGTTATTTTCCTTTTTTCCTCATCACTTTAGGAAACAGATCTAATAGACTGCTGGGTCAAAAGGTATAAGTAGCTTCATAACTCTTTGGGAATAAACCTAGATTTCTCTCCAAAATAGTTGGATCAATTTGCAGCTCTACTAACAGTATATTATTGTCCCAATTTTTTCACATTATCTCAAACATTTGTCATTTTCCCTTTCTGTCATTTTTGACAATCTGATAGATGTGAGATGATATCTCAAAGTTGTTTTAATTTGCATTTTTCTAATCAATAGTGATTTAGAACATTTTTCATATGACTATATATAGTTTTCATTTCTTCATCGAAAAACTGTTCATATCATTTGACCATTCATCAATTGAAGAATGACCCATGTTCTCATATGAAAATGGCAAATTTCAACTAAGTCTTGGGAAATTCTCTCTTGTAGTCAAAGCTGCCCAGCAATGACATGGGTAGCTTTGAAAGGCTGCAAACTCTTTGTCTGGAAGGCTGGATGATCCTTTCTCCAGTAGAATTGAAAACAGATTTCTGTTTCAGGTAGTAGTTAGACCAGATGATGTCATTCTGACCTCCTGCTGTTTGCATGGTCCTAGGACTTGCCCAGGGTCACACAGTTAGATAGTAAGTGGCAGAGCAAAGAATTGTACCCAGGTTTTCTGACTCCCAAATCTACTATTTCTCCTTCCATAAATACAGATTATCTTTCATTTCTTCAATTCTATAGTTTTTTTTTAAATTCTTAATGATTTTTATTTTAGTCAAGTATCTTCTTTATTGAAGTATAAGAGGGAGACTATAAATCTCATGTGAGGAAAGAGTTATTTGTGACTTAGATATTCATTTCTGAGGTAAATTATGAAAATGGGTCAGTCATCTTCCTACCAAAGAAATGGAAAAATTGTTCAAACCCTGCTTCCTATTCAATCTTCTTGCTGTCTAATTACTTCTCAGGAATCTGATGAAAGCGTGAACTGAAGCAAACATCCAAATATAGAAAGTTATTGTAATGAAATCTGCTGGAATAGACATTTTTCTCTTATCCTTTCTTCTACTTAA
>JAJPUD010002310.1:224178-269415 GCA_023553655.1 Myrmecobius fasciatus | reverse complement strand
ATACTTTGTACCTTACAGTATTGTTGTGAGGAAAGTACCTTAAAAATCTTAAACACTATGATAGAGGGGCAGATGGCATAGTAAAGAATGTTAAGCTTGCAGCTATGGAACTTGTTTTGCCTGCTTTGCCACTTACTACTTGTGTGATCTTGGATGAGTCATTCAATATCCCTGGGCATCAGTATCCTCATTTATAAAATGAAAGGGTTGTCCTAGATGACTGCTAATGTTTCTTTGGACTTTAGGTTGGTATGATCCTGTGAAAAAATGCTTTAAATTACTATTGAAGAGTGAAATGGAAATTTAAACAACTCTGAGGTATGACCTCATTCCTATCAGATTGGCTAATGTGATAAAAAAGGGAAAAAAATATTGGAGGGAATGTGGAAAAAAAATAGGGACAGTAATACATTCTTGGTGGAGTTGGGAACTGATCCAAACAATCTGGAGAGCAATTTGAAACTATGCTCAAAGGGCTATAAAACTGTACATACCCTTTGCAGTGTCACTACTGGGTCTGTATCCCAAATATATTAAAGAAAAAAGAAAATACCTTATATTTACAAAAGGATTTATAGCAACTCTTTTTAATGGTGGCAGAATTGGAAATTGAAGGGATGCCCATCAGTTGGAGAATGCCTGAACAAATAATATTTGATTGTGATGGAATACTCTTGTGCTATAAGAAATGACAAGCATGATGGTTTAAAAAAAACTGGCAAGACTTATATGAACTAAAGCAAAGTGAAGTAAACAGATTCCTCAAGATACACAGTAATGAGAATATTGTATTATAATTAACTCTGAATGATTTAGCTATTCTCAGTAATACAATGAAACAAGATAATCCTGAAGGGCTTATAATGAAAAATACTATCCACTTCCAGAGAAAGAACTGATGGAATTAGAATGAACATCGAAGCATATTTTAAACAAATTCTTTATTTTTTTCTGTTTGTTTTGTTTTTTGGTCTGTGTTCTTTTGCAAAATATGGCTTATATGGAAATATTTTTCATGAGTGCACATGGGTAATTTATATCAAAATGCTTATCTTTTCAAGGGAGGGAGAGAGAGAAGGAATTTGGAACTCGATTTATATAAAATGAACTTAAAATTGTTTCTATATGCAATTGAGAAAAAATAAAAACATTCTTCAAAAAAAGATGGCCCTTTCATTCAAAAAGAAGCTTGGGTTACTGGGTTATAAAAGAATTTTTCAATTTCTCATCAGTTTAGCTTCCTTCTTCCCATTTAGTTCTGGACCCAGTTCATTGTTTATTTGCAGTGTTGTTCAACATATATACCCTGATCAATAAGCTCTCTCTATAAGTTATCCGTTCAATTGCATATTAGCATCTAAAAACAAGGCATTCTTCATCCATATAGTTTTCGCTGGGTGTCTAATTAGGCCAAGCTTATTAGAGTGATTATAATATATTTCATTTAGGAAGTTTTGAAAGATTAGGATTGTATATACACATATATAAAGACATGTATGCTCGTGTGTACATGCGTGAGGACACACACACACACACACAGATATGCAGAAGGAAGCTTGGAGGCCAATTAATCCAACCCTCTTATCTTACAAATGAAGGAGACTTGAAGAGGTTATATAACTCACCCAAGAACACAAGTCATAAGTGACAGAGGTGGTAATCAAAATGAAGTCCTCCAATTCCAAATATCATAGTTTCATTTTTAAATTTTACTATAGTACTTCCTTCTGGAGATTTGTTCAACCAGCAAAATTTTATCCATAAACCACAGTATCTGGAAGATTTCACTATCTCTAGAAAATCCCTCCTTAGCTTGGATTTTGTCCTCCATACCACACAGGAAACCAGGACCTACCTGGGCATCTTATCATCCACTTTGCCAGCACCTCTATTTTCTTCTGCTAGAATAGCAACCTTCCTGACTGATCCTCTAGAGGTCAATTCTGCCCTTTCCCCTCTCCCACTTCTCTTCAGGAATTAATCCATTTCTATCCAAGATATTTTTATAGGTAGATGGATGAGTGAAAACTCATTTAACTCATATATCTGTGTGTTTGTCTATCTATGCCATCTCAGTCCATGTTTCCCATTCTATCCACTACCAAGAAATTGGGGCATACTTCACATCTGGTCCTGCTATCCCGTGTGAACCAACTTTGCCATACCTTCTACTTTTTATCTTGGGGTTTTAATCTGGGAACATTAATAAAATCAGTACTGGCATCACTATAGGAAAGGTATGGCAATTACCATATGATTCTACTCATATCTACTCTGTGATATTGCAGAGAAAAAATTCTCTGATTAAGCATAACTTCCCTGTATGTGTTGTATCCTCTATTAGAATATAAACTACTTGAGGGCAAGAACTGCCTCCTTTTTGTCTTTGTATCCCCAATACCTAGAATATACTTAATAGATGCTTAATAACGCCCCTTTTTTGTTCCTTTTCTTCCTTCTATCCTTCCTTCCTCCCTTCCTTGAATACTTTGACCAGCATATATCTCCCTTTTTTATGCCTTACCTGATATTAATCACCAGAAGATATATCTTTGTTGATATATCGTTCAAGGAATTTTGCATAATTTTGACATATGGTAGATACCTTATTGGAGACTAGAAAGGCAAAATTTTGTTCTAAACAATCCAGTCTGCTTAATAGTCACCAGACAATAAGCACAGTAGTATCTTGTCTTCCCTTTGTCTTTTAATCAATTGTATGATGGTAGAGATGTCTACTTTTGGAATATCACTTGTAAAACCTTGCCTTTTCACTTTTCATACTCTTGTGAAAGATGCCCTTGATTCATGTATAGATTATCTCATAAAATGTTTCTGTAGATAGTAAAACAGGCATATGGGTCATCAATAATCATCAATTATTAATGGACTCTTATGTTTGTTTGTTTTGATGTAATTATGAGGTCTTTCAATTTTTTTATGCTTTGTCATCATCTTTTCCATGTTACTTAGTTATTTTGCTGAGGCACTTGGGGTTAAGTGACTTGCCCAGGGTCACACAGCTAGGAAGTGTTAAGTGTCTGAGACCAAATTTGAACTCAGGTCCTACTGACTTCAGGGCTGGTGCTCTATCCACTGTGCCACCTAGCTGCCCCTTTTCCATGTAATTTAAAGGGGTTTCTTGTTTCAATAAAAATCTTTTCATTATTTTGACCTTTTGTCTTTTTGCTTTCCTCTTTCTAGTTTCATCCTTAAAATATCTTAAATGGCTTTGCTTAGTTCAGTCTTTTATCAAGCTCTTTTTAATTTTTTTTTCTTCACTGCTTCTTGCTGGTTTATGAGAAGATACTACTCTTAGTCTATCATTCTTCTCAGTAAGATTGTTAAATTTAAATTTTATTTTAAAAAAGCATTTTTTCTTCTTCCCTCCCCCTTTAATTTGAATAAAAAAGAAAAATGCTTTATAACAAATGTGCACAGTGCAACAAAGCAAATTTCTATATTTGCCATGTAGACCTAAAATGTATGCCTTATTTTACATTTTAAATCCATTATATCTCTGGCAGGAGATGGGTAGTGTGCTTAGTCTTCAGTCATCTGTATCTTTGTCAGTGCATTGATCAAAATTCTAAGATCTTTCAAAGTTTTTTTTCTTTATAATGTTGTTATTGTATAAATTGTTCTCTGTCTCAGAATTTTTCAAATGAATTTATATTCTAAACCTCTGTTGCCTCTGACTGCCTCTTCTTTCTACTTGACAAGTAGATCAAGCACTTGCTGAGTAAGGTGGGTTTTAGGCTTTTGGGAGTCACTTTTATGGCAATTACTTCAGTTAGACTTTTGCGCAAAAATATTGTAATTGATAGTTAACGTATTTCTTTTTTCTTTTCCCATTTTTCAATGTCATTAGCTTGTTTGAGTAGTAGCTGCTTAGTAGATGCAAAACTAGCTTAGGAGTTAGAAAGGCCTGAGTTCAAATCCCATTGTGGATAGCAAATCACTTAACTTCTCAGCACTCTAGGCATTTTCTCAGACTGTTACATTAGAGAATAGTTGCCAATATGTTTTATCTTTGACTATTCTCTCCTTTGCACTGAAGTCTTAAAATATCATATTATGAGTTGCTTGAATTTGAAGGATCTTGCTACATTTTTTTGGTAGAATTTCTATTCCTCTTTAGAATTTGCAACTGATATAAATATATAAACTAGTTATCTCCATGGCAAATACTTTCATGATGATTAAATGTCTCATGAAATGAAATTTCTTGTTGCCTTTAGATGTCTGATAAACCAATTTCTCCAACTTCTTATTTTGCCTCTTCAAGACAAATAAAGGCTTTCTTATTAGAACATGAGCTTTTAAGGGAAAATACTGAAATTTTTGTTGTTATTGTTTGCCTTTCTTTGTATTCCTATCACTTAGTGCCAGGAATGTAGTGGTAGCTGTTTAATAAATGCTTGTTGACTGACTTTAAAGAGAACTTATGAACCACTAATTTATCCATTTAGTTGCAGTTTCCTTATGTTATTCAATTTTGTTTTATAGCAAGAATGTCAAGATAAATACCCTTTATGTCTCTTTGTACTATAAAATGCCTGTTCATTGAATAAGAATTTTGTATTTAAAAGTACCAACAAATAAGTTAAATTTTATGTGCACTCTAGAAATTGTGAGATTCTTAGTAACAACAGTGTTCTGGTAATAGGAAAAAAATTGTACAAAGGACTCAAATTTAAGTGTAATCTGAATTATTAAAATTTTCTCCATTACTTTCTTTAAAGTCAATCAAAATAAATAAAATCCTGATTTGTAGGTTTGCCAATTTTCAAGATGTTAATGTTCACATTGAAAATTTAACAATCAACTTCCAAGCCAGTGCATCTTGGCTTCAGCATACTTCTACTTAACCTCCTCTGAAGAAATGCCCCTCCCCAAATACAGTTGTTATTATAGAAGAAAGGGATGCATAAGATTGAGGGCCATTTAAATTTTTTTTTTGTTTCCTGAATTGCTATGGCCAAATAATTCACCTCTCAAGTGCCTTGCTTATTGATGATGAACCACCCCAAACTTAGATAAGTTAGTTCTTGGAATTCAGCAATAGTACATTGTTAGGACTCCACTTGGACCATTTTCAGCTTCATTGGAGGTGCTTGCCATTTCACTGATAAAGCCTTTAGTAACTCAAAGTCATCATCTCCCTTGCCAGAATAAGGCATTGGAATTAGACTTTGCAGGAATTAAACTTAAAACACTGTATAAATGTTGAACTTTGATTCAAAGCCTGCTTCTGACACTTCCTAGGTATAAAATTTGAGGAAAATGAATTACTTTTTATAAGCTTCAGTTTACTAATCTATAAAATGAGGATAATGCCTATACTGCTTACCTCATATATTTATTATGAGGTTCAATTGAGATCATGTATGGAAAGTTCTTTTCAAACTCTGAAGTCCTTTATAAACATAAATTGTTATTATTACTAATTCATTACAGCTATGACAATCTACATTCTATGTTTTAATAATTTAGGTTCTAATATTCTTTTTTCTAAGACTTTTTCCATGTCTAACTATCTGTCTTTTAAGGTCCTATCTTAAGCATTCTCTGTTCTAATTTCAAGATCCCTTCTATCTTCTAAATTTTATTCTATATTTTAATATTCTTGTGCTAATATTCTTCTAGTTTTAACATTTTTTAAGTTTATGTATTGAGCCCAGAGAATATTCAGCAGGGCATATGCCAATGTAAGGGGCAGTGAGTAAAAGATACACTGTTCTGTTATAACCCACTACTGAGGAAAAAATAGAAGGAAAAAAAATACGGTATTTATTTTTGAGAAAAGTATCTTACAAGTCTGGCCTTCATCTACACAGTGGGAGTCCCTTTAGAAAAATCAGCCAGGCATGCCTCCCAACCAGCACACTCATTTATAACACCATAAAGCTCTGCAGTGATCAAAGGCATTTTAAAGTAATTCCTTACATGTCAACACTTTCGTGACTTGCCTTGAAATTTAAACTGGCAGTTGAAACATTGAGTGTGGCAGGATATCCTGTTCTTACTCTCCTGGGGTCAATAAGTAGGCTGATGACTCTCTCTGGTACTTTGGCAGGGATTTGCTTCCCAAACTCAGGATCTTGGAGAGGATTGGGAGCGTGTTTAAAACTGTCTGGTTAAACTAGTTCATAGAACTTCAAATTGGAAGAGACTTGTTATCTAGGCCTACTGCTCCCCATAGTGGAATCTCTTCTATAATTCCAGCTGTGAAGAATGGTTTAAATTTTTCCATATCACTGTGGGAGTGTAAGCAGTCAATCAATCTATACACACTTAACAAGTATCTATCTACTTACTCTCTGTCAGGCACTGTGTTAGGTACCAGGGCAATAAGAAGCAGCATAGTGTGTTAAATAATAATTGTGACTTACATTGCCATAATGTTTCCCCATTTATAAAGAGTTTTCTTCATGAAAACCTATGGGTAATATAAGTAATACTGTATTATCCCTCTTTTAAAGACAAGGAACCAGCTTAAGATAGGTAGAATGACTTGTTCATAATGATACCAGCAAGTTAAGCATCAGAGCTGGGATCTAACTTCTGGTTTTCTGCTTACAAATCAGATATTTTGTGTACTATTCTTTGCTGTTTCTCTTTAATGGATCTATTGCAGAGGGTTGACATAGCAGACAGAATTATAGAAACCTGTCAGGTGTGAAAGGCTCTTTAGAGATCATAAGATTGAGCTAGAAACTATCTTAGTTTACTAAGAAACTTAATTTACTAGAAATTTAGAAACTACTTTAGTATAACCCCCACATTTTAAAGATGAAGAAATTGTCATAGAAGGGTTGTGACTTGTGACACACAACTAAGTCCTCTCACTCCAAATTCAGTATGTTATCTCATTTTCCATAAGATTATCTAATTCAGCCTTTTGTTTAATAAAAAAAAATCCTTCAACATTTGCAGTAACAGGCAACTCACTACTTCTTATGGCTTCCCATTCCATTTTTGGACTGTTAAGGATTTTTCTTTTTTATAGTAAACTGGCATATTTGCTTCTAATTTGTAGATATACAAATAAAAATGTTGATATAGGAGAGCTCCTCTTAACAGCTATAAACCAAGTCACTTGTGCTGACAAAATATTTTTTCAAAGCTCTCAGTGCTACTTTGTAGAGAAATTTGATTAGAGTTTCTACACTCGATTGGAATCTCATATAAGGTGAACATGGTTGGAGATAGCTAAGAGTAAACTGTCACCACAACCCCCAGATCAAAGTATAGCTTCTATTCCAGTTATCATCTGACACAATTTAAAAGCTGGTATTTTAAGTTTAGTAATTTGGGATCATGAGGTCAAACATGCATGTTAGCACTAGGAATCTTCATTAATGTTGTTTCTAGCTATGCCATCTGGGAGTTTCCATCAATGAGACTGGTATTTTCTCTGCAACTTAGAATCTTAGAGAGTGGCCTAAAACATCATGAAGTCAAATGGTTTGCCCAGGGTCACACAGCAAACTCTGTCAGGACCAGCATGTGAACCCAGATCTTCTTGACTCTGAGCCAGCTTTCTATTCACCACGCCACATTGATGCTCTTGATTCATTTAGCAACCAAAGAAGTAATGAAAATCAGGCAGTGGGTCTGTGATAATAGATGTTTCTTATTCTAAGTAGCAGTAATAATGACTACCTCAGCAGTTTGGCATTTTAAGGTTTACTAAGTGCTTTTGTCACAATTGCCCTGAGAAGGGAGATAAAATAAAAATAACTTTTTTTAGATGAGGAAATAGGAAGGATAAAGCTTAAGTGACTTGCATATATAGCTATTAAAAATTAGAACTGGACTTTGAATTCAGTTTTTCTATTCTTGAGTCCAGTTTCCTTTCTATCACACCATTCTGCTTCTTAATTACTGAATTTTTTTCTCTGCTTTATTTCTTTGGAAATGGGCATCAAAACACACAGGCCTTTCACTCACCTCCTTGAACTGGTGTTGATTATTCCTTTAATGTTAGAAGGGAATGAAAGAGCAGTTATTCTAACCTCATTTTGCAGATATCACTAGCTGAAAAAACATCTTCAAGGAAACACAAATTCCCAGGAAAAAATTATTACTGGACTTAGAATCAGAAGACTTGTTCTAGTGCTAGTCCTGCTACTAAACTGACTGTAAAAATCATTCCTCTCCCTCTGAGCCCCAGTTTCTTAATCTATCAAACAAGAGGGTTGGAATACATCCTTTCTACAGGTGTTTTAAGTGAATTTTCAGTGTGGTACACTGGCAACAGAACCTTGGAGACCTTGTTCCAAGCACCAACACTAGCATTTGGTAGCTATGTGATTGTGGATGCTATCTGAAACTCATTAGATTTTGTGAAGAACCTTAAGGGTTATAGAAACAGAAAGTTGGAATAACTGGAGCTAATGACCTGCATGTCTGAAATATTTCAGTTACATATGTAGTTATATAAATTTAGAGAATGGATGAAAACTGATTGGCAAATTTAATCTAAGAAAATTTTTATACTGAAGAAGAAGTAGTTTTGGCTGGAAAGGTTAGCTTATTCAGTAATCCACCTAGTAAATCAATGTTCTCAGGCATTTATCCCTCAACTTATTACTAGGAGAGTTGATAAAAAAAAAGAATGTTCTTACTACATAATTGGGGTCAGAAGACCTTGGTCCAAATTCCATTACTTACTTACCAGCCATTAGTCATTTTCCATTTCTAGTTCATTATAAGAGCTACAATGTGCCTTTTAAAAGAGGCCTCATATAGAGAAAAAAAGCACCGGATACCAAGCCAAAAGCCCTGGGTTCAAATAACCCATTCTGACGTCTATATGAGCCTGAGAAATCCTATTTATCTTTCTTATTTTTAAATTGCTTGTTTGTAAAAAAGGAAATGTCAGCTATCTCACAGGCTTATTGTAAGGATGATCCTCGATAAACCTTAAAATACTATATAAATGTGTAATAGTTCAAGGATCTTTCAGGCCCAGTATTTTGTGTTCAGATTTCTTCTAATTCTGATAGTTCACATTAATATAACATGTAAAAAAACTTAGAATTTTTACCTTTTTCCTCACAACCCTATGATGGTAAATTAAAAAAATGTATTTTTGTGTCATATACATTTTATAGATAAGAAACTGAAGCTCTCAGAAGCAGTGTCTTGCCCAGGGTCAGAACTTGGACCAAGGTCTTCTAAGATCAATGTTCTTTCCACTCTATATTACCTACAATAATAACCTTATATGTTCTACATTGCCTTCATAGCATTTAAATATTTTCTAATATCTTTTATTGTTTAAAAAAAAAAAGAGTTTCTAATGTTCTAAGCTCCCTTTCAATGACCAAGTTGTAAATTTAGGTGGGGAAAAACCTTCAACGGTCATTTTTCTTAAATGACCACTAGGGGCCAGTATATCACATATCAAATTTTAATAGATGAAAAAGACAAGCTAGCTGAAGGGAACCTCATCTGCCTTGTATCTCTTTTAGCCATCCCTGTATGTATATTGTTACAAGATAACGGTGATAGATTTTGCAGCAAATTCAGCAATAGGTTTTGAATAAAAATGAAGGCACAATCAACCTTAGACTAAGAACTCACCTTGTTCAATCTTACATCATCACTGGTTGCATAAAACTTCATTCAGTTCCCAAAATCTTTTCAGGGTGGGGCAGTATTTTTATTTAATTCTTGTCATAGCATGCTAAAAAGCTGGAAAGAAATTTATCATCATTGAATTAGATGACCAAGGAGAATGAACAAAAAATCCTGTAGTAGTTTCTTTTAAAAATGCAGGTGGCAGACAGAGACATGGAAGTGGAAAATAGAATTTAATGGCTATAAGGAAAGTGAGAAGACTCATTTCCAATCATATCATATGAGAATTAATTGAAGGAAGTGAGATTATTTAGCATATAGAAAAGACATGGATGGGAAATGATCACTATCTTCAGTTTAATTCATCTAGCCTCTTTTAAGTGCTCTATTTTACATTGAACATAATGCAAAAACCTGAAAAATGAGTTCTTCTCTCAAGAAGCTTATAATGTAGTAGACAAATGAGTATTATACTAGCATCCAGAAAACCTGGGACATAGTTCTGATTCTGCTTCTCACCTACTTTGTGACCTTGATCCATAACAGCTTCTCAGTCTCTCTCATTTTCCTTATATGCAAAACAAGAAATTTGGGGGAGATAATTAAGCTTCTTTCAGGTTTAAATATTCTATGATTTTATTAGTGTAATATCAGATATAGTGCTTGAGCAAAGAAGTGATAGTTTTAGGGAAATAGATTTGGGTTCAATTTATATTCCTTATAATTAGAAGGGCATTCCTAAAGTGGAATGGTTTGCCTGATTAAGTAGTGAGCTTCTCATCACTAAAACTGTTTTAAAAAAGGTTGAATGACCAGGACTCAAGGATGTTGCAGAGAGGATTCACCCTTTCATTAGGGAGTCTAATGAGATAATTTGAAGGTCTCTTTTAGTACTAAGATTCTAAAATTTTATCAACAATCCTTTATGAAACTTAAAAATATGAAGCTCATTGGCTTTCTGATACCAGTTTGATATCCGGTGCTAAAAGAATTTCTCCTCTCAATCATGATATTTTCATAACATTTATATAAGACTTAATGTACATGATATTTAGTCTTAGACTGTGAAGAGTTAGAGGGAATCTTAGAACATAATTTTATAACATTGGCTTAAAAAGTAGCTTAGAGCATAAAGGTTAGAAGGGAAGGCAGAGCAAAGAATATCAGAACTGTGAGGGATCTTGCAGATTATCTAGTCTAACCCTTTCATTTTAAAAAATGTTTTATTGATGCCTTTTGATTTTGCTATCATGATCATTACCCAGGACCAAACTCTTCATTTTACAAATGATGAAACTTGGGTCCAGAGAGAAGAAAAAAAACTTGCCAAGGTCACACAGACATTTATTTAATGACTTAAACACAGATTTTTCTTACTTCTGGTCTAGTGCTTCTTCTACTGGGGTATTTCATTTTTAGGGAAAGAGCATAAGAAATATTCAGTTACACAGAATAGCTGTGACTATTGACCATGAAGTCTAATTTATTTGAAACATATCTACTGCATTCAAAGGAGAGAATATTGCTCTCAGTAATGTATTGAGCCATTGGCATCTTCAGCCTAACAAAAACCCTCAGTTGGGAGAATCACCCATCAGTGCAAACTTGGCATTTTTCATTTCCTGATCTATAATTGTCATTTGTGTGGTACATTTGTTGTTACTGCAAGATGCCAAATGTACTTATGTATTAGATGCATATTAAATAACTACCCAAACATCAAGGTCAGAGTTCTAAGAAAGGCTGCCCCATTGCAGAATGAAATTGATTTCTTATGATGCTACATTCTCAAATCTTGCTGACAAGGAGAAATAATTGATGTGAGGCATTATTAAAGTCTTAAATGTTTCTTCCTTGTTAATGCTCTTTTACAACCTCGAGGTAACTGATAGTGCCTAAGGAACTGGCAGAAGCTTCATTTAGAAATGTAGTGGGGAAAGTAGTCAGTAAAATCCAGAGTGTGGAGGTACTACTTGGGACTCTCACAGTGAATCGGACAAGAAAGAAATTTAAGTGAGTACTAAGTTCCAGTCCCACAGATGCAAAGACTAAAACATAACAGTAACTATCCTCCAGAAGCATATATCTTATTGAAGTAATGGATTAATAGATCACTGGAAACAAACAGGAGAGAATGAAAACACTAAACAACACCAAAAGTGAGCATTGAAGGAAGGCAGCTGGGGATTTCAAGAGTTGAAGGTAAGGAAGAAGGCCAATCCTGGCATCTGTAATGTCACAGAGATAGGAGGAGATGGATAAAATTTAGGAACAGTCAGTGGGCCAGTTTGCTGGAATAAAGAATGTGCAAAAAGGAATGTTCAAAAAGGGTAATTTGAAATGTCTGGAAAATTGCAGAAGGCTTTAAGGGACAGGCTGAGGAATTAATATTTTATCTTAGAGAAAATAGAGAACCACTGAAGATTTTTGTACAGCAAAGCAACATAATCAGTTCTGCAACTTAAGGATGTTCATTTGGCAGCTGTGTTGAGGATGGATTGGAGAGGGGGGAAACCAAGTAGAAGGTTACAGTAATAGATGTAATTACTCTAGTAGCTGATGAAAGCCTGAATGAGGATAGTGGCTGTCTGAGCAGGGAGGAGAGAGATAAATAAGATATGTAGAGATAGAATCAACAAACTTTTTTGGCAATTTTGGATGTGGAAGGGAGAAAAGATGTAGAATAAATAGCCTGAGAAATATGGTAGATTTTTAAAAAAATATTTTTGACTTAACCAAGTCTTTTTTTCTTCCACCCACCATCAACCCCATTGGGGAGAAAATTCACTGTAACAAAAATGTATAATCAAACAAAACAATTTATCTCATTGTCTGTGTTTAGAAAAAAAATGCATAGTGTATTATGCACTTGAATCCATCACAGGTGGTGGAAGATAGCAAGCTTTATCATTCATCTTCTGAAATCATTATTTTTGCATTGATCAGAGTTTTTACAACTTTCAAAGTTATTTATCCTAGATATGTTTTTTTAAAGGATGAGAGAGATCTCCTGACATGTTTGTAGGTAGCAAGAAAGAAACCAGTAGATAAAGAGAGGGAAAAGATACAGTGGGGGAGGAAGTGGAGAAGTCATTGAGGAAGTGAGACCCCAGAGGTTTCAGGAACAAGAACACAAATAGAGATTGGTCTTGGCAAGAAAAAAGAACATTTCATCAGAGATCTGGTGCAAATGAGGAGAAAAATGGACTGATGTGAAGGAATTTTGAGGTATGAAGAGAAGGTGTAGCTCCCAACAGATGGGTGGCCTTGATTTTTTTTTCCTGTAAAAGTGGGAGGAAATTCTTTGTAAGAAAGGGGGGAGTAGTGAACTAGGTGAGGCTTGAAGATAGAAGAGAAGATATGCAATTGCTTTTTTGAGGAGTATAATAGAAAGTCAATCATTGGAAAATGAGAGACTGGGGTTGGGGTGTGGAGGTTTAAGTAATTGCAAGGCAAATTAACAGGGAGAAGTAAAGTAGAAGAATTAGCAGAGATAGGAAATGAGATAGATACAAGCATAATAACAAGGAACAGGAGCAGAATTTATTAGAAAAAAAGTTGGGGTAGTAATTATTGATCTTACACAAAGTCAAACTTTAAAAAGATTCAGTCAAGAGAGAAATCTGCATTATGTCAACCATATTGATATTATCTTAATGTATGTATGTATATGCATATATAAGTATATATGTACATGTGTATATAAGTATATATGCACACATGTATATGTGTGTGTATGCATATGTGTATATATGTATTGAGGATTGTGTGTATAATTACATGCATACATATACACAAACACACACACAGTCATACAAAAATAAATATATCCATGCTTAACTGCAGTTTACTTGGGACAAGTGGGGGGGAAGAAAGGGGAGAAATAAGAATAAAGTTAAAAAGTGCCCAACAGAGTACAAAAGAAAACCTACAAGGAAGCAAAGACATGATGGACAATTATGAATACAATGTCTTCTATTATTATATATGTTTTCTTCCGATGGAAATGTATTGTTATATATTTTGATTTCTCCCTGATGTTCTGCTGAGCGCACATTTTTTTTATATTTAAGTTTTAAATCAACAAATGCATTAAAAAAAATAAGAGGCTCACTGTGTAGCTGTGAAGATCTAGTTGAGATTAAATGTCATAAATTTGTAGTGGATTCATCATGTTTGCCTGACTTATTTCAGCAGTGTTCAGTAGCACAAGCAAGTGAGAATAGAAAAGTTAGATAGTGGGGGGAGAGGGGGTTTAACCAATAATTTGGGTTTTGTTGGGATGAATAACAATAGGACAAGAAGGCAAAGAATTCAAAAGTAGAAAATACTTTATCATCAAAGTGATGAATCATTGGTCTTAATAAGGATCTAAGATTCTGAAGGGAAGAAATGAGAGCAGAACAGGGACAAAAGACTGGGAGAATAAGGAATAGATGGCAAGAATGGAGCAGTCAGGACAAGGAGGAGGAATAGGTTTAGGAGAACTGAGTAAGAAGGGCTGATGAACTGATAGGAAGTTACTATCTATGAAGACTAGTTTAGTTCATATTGAGAGATGTATCTTCTCTGGCCATAAGTGTGTTACATCTCTGCTTATTAGTTTTGTGACATTGATTGAGTTACTACTTCTCTTTGGAGTCTCAGCCTCTCCATCTGTTAAATGAAGATAGTGTTCTCTGCACCATCTACTTTATCAAGGTGTTGTGAGGATCAAGTAAGATGATTGCAAAATCACTTACAATTGCTTAATTACTGCAAAAATATCTTAATTGGTTTTTCTGTCTCTGATTTCTCTCTCTCCCCTAATCCTTTACTAACAGAGTAGTAATTTTTCTAATGTATAAATTTTATATTGTCATTCTCTTCTTTAAAACTCCCATTGCTCTGACTTTGCTCTAAAATTATTATCACAAGTTTCTTTTTTGTATTGAAGTGAAATCTTCCTCCCTATATTTTCTTTGGTTTTAATTTTTCCCTCTGAAGAAACACAGGACAAATGCAATCACACCTTTCTACAACAGCTTTTGTATACCTGAAGGCAGCTATCATGCCCCTCTATCTTTTCTTCTTCAGACTGAAGCTCCATTTTGAGGACTTAGATTTTCAAAGTCTGTGCCAGTAAAGTATGAGCTTTGGCAGCTTTTATCAAGTTAGAAAGGCTTTAAGGACCAATTTGGTGATGGACTGTATGTACTATCTTTCTAAGTGTGAAGATACTCATCCCCAGGTTTGGTACAGGTTAATGAATTTTCTGGTCATAGCAAACCACAAAGTCACTTTCTGAAAGTATTAGGATCTGTACTATCAGAGGTCTACATTGGTGTGACCATAGATACTTAAAGTATTGAAGAATAACTGATATTTATATAGTGTTTTAAAGTTGATAAAAGTGAGTTCCATCTTTCATCTCATCTGACTTTCACAACAGATTGGTAAACAATACTAGGGTATTGCTATCCCCTATTGTACACATGAGGGACCTGGGACTCAGAGGGCTGAAAGGACTTGTCTAAGATCACATATTTAGTAACAGGCAGAGATGGCATTCAACTCAACTTTTTTCATTGCCCTTTCCATTATACAGCTCTGTTTTTTAGAATTTGTTCCCTCAGTAGTCCTCATGTGTCCTCGTTTGGTATCTATCAACCTCTTCTTAATTAGCTTCTTTGAATAAGTCAAGGAAGTGATTTTCTGTATTAACCTTTCTTGTTTTTCCTCTTTATTCCTTTCAGGTTAGAATGGTGAAAGATGGTGACCCCTCCTGGAAGCCCACTTTCATTGTAAAACCTGATGGTGGTTGTCAAGGTGATGGAATCTACCTCATTAAAGATCCCAGTGACATTCGAATAGCAGGGAATCTCCAGAGCAAGCCAGCTGTGGTCCAGGAATACATCTGTAAACCTCTCCTCATAGACAAACTAAAATTTGATATTCGTCTGTATGTCTTACTAAAGTCTTTAGAACCATTAGAGATTTATATAGCCAAAGATGGACTCTCTAGATTTTGTACAGAGCCATATCAGGAGCCTAACTTTGGAAATTTACATCATGTATTTATGCACTTAACCAACTATTCATTGAATATCCACAGTGGAAACTTCATTCATTCTGACAATGTCAATACTGGTAGCAAAAGGACTTTTTCCAGCATTCTTTGTAGACTTTCTTCCAAAGGAGTTGACATCAAGAAAATCTGGTCGGATATTATTTCTTTGGTGATTAAGACAGTTATTGCACTAACACCAGAGCTCAAAGTATTTTATCAATCTGATATACCAGCAGGAAGGCCTGGGCCAACATGCTTTCAGGTAAGCCTTTCAATCCACAGAATCATAATTGAGAAGATTTTTATTAGAAACTTTAAAATATAAAATTCTAGAAATGAAAAAGATCTTAGAACATAGGAAATAGACCATGTAATATTAGAACAGAAAATGGAATATTGGACCTGGATAGAATCAAAGAACTTCACGTTAACCCTTCCTTTCACAGAAAAAACTAGGGTATAGACAGCTAAAGAAATATATATGGGAAAGAGTGAGACTAAAATTTGTTGTTGCGGCTCATTCTGACAGGCATCCATTTACTTGAAACATAATTAAATGTTAGAATTGGAAGACTTTAGAGGTCCCTTCCTTTATAGATGAGTAAAAGAGGGAAGAAGTGATTCTACTTGAGTAGTTGATAAAGCCTCTACTGATGAATAGTCATCCAGTCTTGACTTGTATCCTTACAGTGACCATCCTGTGAAATTTTATTTGCTACTCTTACCTTACATATTAGATGGACTAGAACTGTGCCATCAGACTTGAAAGTAGGAAGCATGTATCATGCTTTGAACTTAGCACTTGATGATTAAGAAGGATAAACATTGGCCTCTCCTGCTCATCAGTCCTTGTCCTTTCATGAACATCTCATTTCCCAAGCCAAGTCTAAACTTAGATAGATGATATTACTTCCTTGTCTTAGAAGCATAATCATTCTTGTTCTTTGGCCATGTATTATTAAGCAAGTCTGTAATGCTTATCGTTTCTCACAGACTTTCTATTCCTTTTCTTTCTGTAACTTGGGAGAAAGACAAAGAAACCTTGCATAAAATGTCCACCTGAATTTCCATTTCAGAAAGAGTAGATCAATCTGGAATAAGAAAATGGTGAAAAAAAGCAGTATATCTGGAATCAGAAAACCTAGATCCTAATCCTTGTTCTCTCACTCAGTAGTTACTTCATTGTAGGCAAATCATTTTAATTGTGTGACCATTTTTAGTTTTTTGTGGTTTTTTTGTATAAAATTCAAAATTGGGGAGAGTATATTTTTCATTTATTAATTGTACAACTCTTCAAATCACTTTACTTCTATGGGCCTCTTTTTTTGTCATCTGTAAAATTGAGATAATATTATATACCACTTTATAAATTTAGGATAAGTCCTCTCACTTTCCCATCTCTTAGTTTCCAGATTTGTAAAATTGGATATTAAAATATTTCTGTAATCTACCTTAAAACAGGATACATATGTGTGGAAGTATTTATAAAATACTATATACATTTAGGTAGTCATAGTGAAGGTAGAATTGCCAACAATAGTAAATTGTAGTACATGAAAGAAGACTTTGACTCACAGAGGTGATTCATTTTATTCTCATTCCCAGATTTTAGGATTTGACATTCTTCTAATGAGAAATCTGAAGCCTATGTTGCTAGAAGTAAATGCAAACCCCAGCATGAGAATAGAACATGAACAAGAGGTAAGACATCTCTCTTTCTCTCTTTTCAGCATCTTCTGTATTACAAATATTTTGAGATTGAAGTTTCAAAAAATTCATCATTTTGTCTAGCTGGGGCATATTGTTACTACTTCTTCAAGAAAGGCTTTTCATGAGTTGCTGTGGTCAAAAAAAGCCACACCATCCTCTAGTAGTTAAAATTCTGGATGTGCCTCTTCTAGTCTAGCTTGGTTGGTCCTCAGTAGACAGTTGGTCCAATATGTTCCCCAGAGCCTATATATGATATGGTCTTGAGGAAGGGCCAGAATATCTCATCATTAAGGAAATAGTTGGAGTAGAAAGAAGAGTAGAAGGATAGCCTTTGCCAAGGAAATAGGACAAGAATGGCTGTAGACCAGAGGCAAGACTGGTTGATTACCACAAAGACTAGGATAGTGAAATCTCAGGGTCTGAGTAGAGTGAGTGAGTTGAGTGAGTGAGTTAGTTGTTGATCTGAGTGCAAAGCTGAGGAAATTTGTTGAAGATTAGAGAGCTAAAATTCAAGGAGGGCAGAGCAATTTGTATTTTTTCTAAATCCAAGCAACTTCCTAGACAATTGGGCCTTTTTATTCCAAGGGGATACATAATCTTTCCCTGCCAGTGCTGATACTCTTCATGGTCTCATATGGGGCTTGCTGATTCCATCATCCTAATGAATTGTGGGCTCTCGCAGTAAGTACCCTTTCAAAATCCAGAGTCACTTCCATACCATTTTAGAGAGTTTTATATCAATAATTTGATAGATTTGTGATATATTAATGTAGTTATTTATTCCAGTGTTATAGATTATGACCCATTCAAACATGTCCATTCTGTGCTTTGTGCAAATCCTCCTGTGAATTTCCCCAGGGGTAGGGATATGGGAATAGAGGGGAAAATCCAGTCTGCTTGAGTTCTGACCTAGATTCTTGATATTTCATCAACTTTTAAAAAGATCTTTAAAGCATCTATAAATATACTGATAATGTTGTTTCAAGCCTGGATATTTTCAATTTTGTTGAATTTCAAACATCATATGGCAATATTCACACGCCAGTCTTTCATATTATTAAGGTCTTGAAACCTAGAAATGACTATCCTTTTCCGTCAAGTTTGATACGTACTGATTAGTGATTACCCAAGAGACCATCTAATTGAAATTATGTGGATATGATTTAATCTTGTTCACATGTCTGAATCACAAATACAAACAGTGATTGTCTTTTTAAAAAATTATTATCAAATCTTTTAATCATCATTCTTATAATAAAATAAAGTGTTCCCCAATTTTTAAAAATCTAGACTTGTGATTTCATTGGTATTAGGAACTTCTGTCAAGGAAACTCCCATTTACTGCTGCAGATCAGCAACTGCCTTAAAACTCATAGCATTAGAGAGTTGGTAAGGGGCACTGAGAGGTTCCCCTTATCTTGGGGTCCTATCTTGGGTTACCTTGCTTCCGTGTGTGTGTGTGCATGTGCATACACATATATACATATATGTTTACATATGCTTTATATATTGTCATCTTTCTTATATATCTCCTCATCATATATATGTGCATATATAAATATATATTATATATATGAATTTATATTATACATATGTGTATTTGTATATATAAAAAATGGCACTGTGAGGTCATTAGATTATCTTAATTATTATCATCTATTTAGTGGTAGAGAAAGTAAGGTTCAGAACAGCAAAACAAGATGCCCATAGTTGCATAGCTAGTAAATGACAGATATAGGACTTAATCTAAAACTTCAGACTCTACTGCAGACTCTACTATTATACTATTAGAAGTGTAAAGATCACTAGTAAAAGTCAATTCTGGCAAATTCCTTGTAAAATTGTGAGAGTGTGTATGTATATAAAACAATACCCCCACATTAATTGTATTTGATGTGTAAAAGCAAAATTGACTTCACATTTTTCCTGCCATTTACAGTTGCATAACTTATGGGAATATTGTATTATTTAGCTGAGCCTCAGTTTCCCCACTTCCTAAATTGAGAACATTAATACTTAGATGTCTTACATCACTATGCTGTTGTGAAGATAAAATGAGGTAATATACATAATATGCTTTGTTATCATAAAGTTCTAAAAAGTTAATCATTTTTGTATAAAAGGGCTATCATCTGTAAGACTGAGACAATGACTTTTTTTTGTATTCTATTCTCTAACATTTTCACAACTAAATAGATAGGAATACAGCTTAAGCTAATACAGACAATGAAGAGAGTATGCATTTAGCACTGAAAAAACTGTCTTCACTGTAACATAGAATCCTTTGTAATTCAAGCTTTCTCCAGGGGTGTTTGAAAATGTCCCAAGTCTTGTCGATGAAGAAGTAAAAGTAGCAGTAATCAGAGATACTCTCCGCCTAATAGATCCACTGAAGAATAAGAAAAAAGAGAACCGGTAAGTATTTTTACATAATTTACTTAACATCATTAGTGCTTTATAATATCTTAAATCAGATAAATTAAATTTTTAGGATTACAAAAAATTTGTTTTCCCCCTAATTTAAAACATTTTAAAATGTTGAGTTTAATTATGATTTATATGTCAAGTGATCTAATAATAATATTTGCTACTAATGAAAAATATGGCACCAAACCAGAATGACTCACAAAACAGAGAGTTAAAGATATACATCTGAATCTGAAACTTGGGGCTTGACTAATGAATAGTTGTCCAATATAGATCAAATTTGGAGTAAATCACCTGTAAAAATCATTTTCCCCCAAATTGCTTGCAAAATAGTAATGTAACACCCATATTTGTATTGTACTTCCTTTGAAGATCTCAAAGATCCTCAATATGTTCTTGAATAAAGAATCAAAAATGTTAGAGCTTTCAGGGAACTTAGCACACAAAGTGTTAGAATTTATATCATATTATGTCAAAATACAGATTGCTAGATCTCTGAAATACTCAGTACTCAAAATGGATTTATGATTTCATCAATATGGTTAGTTGTCCCAGTGATGTCAATTGAAACCTAGCTGTGACCACTCATCCTGGACTATATGTATCTTCCCAGAAAATGCTGTGTTACTCTTGATACTCTGATAATATCAGTGGGTACACAACAGACAGCTATCCACTGTTTATCTTTTCCTCTTACTAAGTAATCAGTCCATCTTCTGTTTTACATTTCATCTTTCAGGTCTCCTTTGTAATTGCCTTTTTTTTTTCTTTGCTTTTTCCCGAGGCAATTGGGGTTAAGTGACTTGCCCAGAGTCACACAGCTAGAGAATGTTAAGTGTCTGAGATCAAATCTGAACTCAGGTCCTCCTGACTTCAGGGCTGGTGCTCTATCCACTGCGCCACCTAGCTGCCCCCCTTTGTAATTGCTTTAAAAAAAAAAAGATACCTAATGACATCTGCTATATGTCTTCGCACTGCTGCCTCGATGATATTCATTTTTTCAATTCTTTAGATTAGTGCTACATTACTTCTAGCCATATGATACCACCAGTAGAATAATGGAATTAGAAACATGGGTCTTTGTTTCAGGGGAAATTTGTGTATTAAAGAACATTGCAATCCAACCCACTTTATTCCTTTTATTCAATTTTGGGCCTAATTTATTGTCTATTTTTAGTGTTTGTCCAAATATATATGCAGATATCTGTGTACATCTCTACAGACATATGTATATATGTGTGATGGATGAGCTTTTTAGATGGTTCTCCTAGCTGCCTCTTGGAAGCTTCATTCATGGGCCTCATTTCTTTCTACTTGGTATACTCTAGATGCTTCTGTCTTTTCCCTTCCTCCCTTTTCCCTTTCCTTATCCTTCCTCTTCCTATCCCTTATTTTTTCCTCTTCTGCCCTCTTTCCATCTTTTTGTCTCTGTCCTTTCCCTTCTATCTCTCTCCTTCTTTTGCCTTTTTTCCTTCTTCCCTCCTCACTTTCTTCCCTCTTTCCTCATCCTTTCTCATTTTACCCTGTTGGGTACCATCTTTCTCTCCTTTTCTGCCTCTTTCTCCTTTTTCCTCTCTTCTCCCTCCCTCTGTCTCTGTCTGTCTCTATCTGTCTGTCTGTCTGTCTGTCTGTCTTTCTGTTTCTTCCACTCCTCTTCATCCTCTCCTACTTACCCACTTTGTCTTTCTCTACTTTTCTTCCTTTCTCTCTCTTTCCCTGTTCCTCTCACATTTACTGTCCCTCTTCTTTTTCCCTCTCCCCCCTCTCCATATTTATTTTAGTATTTTAAAATTCTGAATTTTTTTTTATTAACTGTTAGCCTTCTCTCCCCCAATAGATTGTGGTTTTAGTCGATTGTGTTCCTGAATTACATGGTGGTCAGAAAGTAATGATTAATTAGTGATTAGTAAATTTCTTAATGAGCCTTTCTATATTTAGCTAGCTCCAAATTACATCTTGCAGAGGTCCAGACCCAATCTGCTTCTGGACCTATAGTCTAATAGTTTAGGTAGGGCATATTAAGAGTTAGAAGCTACCTCCATGTGTATTGATGAAATGTTAAAGGAGGACTTTAAGGCTACCTTCAACAAAAGTTCCAAAAGTCCTTGAAAGAAAAGTTTCTATTACTAAATTATGCTGTTGCTCATGGTGGTGACTTTAGTTCCCTACCCATTTATAATAACATTGCATAAAGAACAAATGAATTTACTATTTTAATTATTTTAAATAATATTTTCTAATAGTAGAATGCTAATTGTAGGGGAACCATTAGAAGTTATTTAATTTATTCTGCTTCAGATAGGTTTGCTTGTCAGTCTTGTTCATGGTGGTGGCTTCAGTTTGTTTTGGTGGTGGACCCTTTTTTGTAACAATTGCACAATCCAATCTGTTGCCAAGTCATTTCTACTTTCACAACGCCTTTTGTATGTATCTCCCTCTTCTCTGTTTACACAGCCATAATCCTGGTGCACCTCACACCTACTTGATATCCCTACCTAGTCTTCTTTCCCCCTCTCTAAACCATCCTCCTCTTAGCCACCAAAGAGATCTTCCTAAAATTCTGATCTGATCATGTCACCCCATCCTCATCTCTCCATTCAATAAACTCCATTAACTCCTTATTACCTCTAGGATAAAATATTAAATCATCTACTTGACTTTTAAAGCTCTTCACAACCTAGTCCTTTCTAGTCTTCTAAAATTTTACTCTTTCACCCACCCTGTGATCCAGTGGCATTGACATTCTTACAATTTTTACTCTCAATACTCATTTCCTAACTCTGCCTGTTCACTGGCTGTCCTTACCAGCTCTCCCTCCTTGTCTTTGTTCTCCTGGTTTCCCTTGCTTATTCAAGTGTCACCTCAAATCCCACCTGCTACAAGAGACTTTTTCTGGTGTTTCTGTTCCCTCCCCAACCCCCAAGTTCACTGCTAGTTCCTTCTCTATGACATAACCTCCCTATTATAATTTATGTGTATATACATACTTTATATGTACAATATATCTTATATGTACATATTTGTTTGCTTGTTGTGTCAAACATTAAAATATGAGTTCCTTTTTTGCCTTTCTAAAAATACTATTTATCATATAGGATGTTTGTCAGAGAGGAAAAGGAAGAAGGAATACTTGGGATAATTATGATCATGTAAAAAACTGAAAATATCAATTAGAACTCATTTAAAAAAAGAATATGAGCTCGTTGAGGGCAAGGATAGTGTTTTTGCATTTCTTTTAGGTCTTCCACAGTCAATGCAGTCCCCACACATAATAAGCAGTGAATAAATGCTTGGATGATGGCTTTGTATAATTGGTTAGAAGCAGGGTCTGATCTGAGAGGTGCTGTTATTCCCAGGGCTCAAGAATGGGTATGAACTGGATGAGTAGAAATTGGGAGAGAAGAAAGGGCATTCTAGGTGAATCAACAAACTCAAGGACCTGGACATTTGTATACTTGTAACTCAAGTAAAGTTAACTAGCCCATTTGATGTAGAATACATGAAGGCCCAATTACATAAGTGAATGACTTCTAGACTAAAGAAATCATATTTTATTTTGGAGACAATAAGGAGTCACTAATACTTTTAGTGTGAGGGAGCAATAGAATCACAGAGAGCTATGTACTAGGAAGTTCACTTTAACAGTAAGTGCTAGATATATTGGTCATTTAGGTGGTGCAGTGAGAATTGGATACAGTTGAAATGACTCAACAACAAAAATATTAGAGAAGGTCAAGACTGAAGGAGGAAGAATCCATTAGGAAGTTATCATAGTAGTCCACTTGAAGTAAAGTTGCAGAAAATTACCTTGTTGACTGACTTCCCAGATGCATATTGAAATCCAAGTAGTATTTTTTTTAATTTTTATTTTATTTGCATAACATATGTGTGGGTAATTCTTCAACAATAACCCTTACATAGCTTTCCGTTACAAATTTTCCCCCCAACTCCCCACCCCTCCCCTAGATGGCAGGATATCCACTACATGTTAATTATGTTAAAATATTGGCAAATCGAATATATGTATACATATTTCCAAACTTATCATTGGTGTGCAAGAAAAATCTTATCTACACGAACGATATATCAGATAAAGGAAACACAATGTAAGCAAACATCAATCAAGGAGTATGAGAATGTTATGTTGTGGTCCACATTTCGCATCCCTCTCTCTGGGTGTATATGGCTTTCTTCAGTGAACAATTGGAGGTGGTTTGAAACATTTCATTGTTGAAGAGAGCCATGTCCATCAGAATTGATCGTCATATAGTACTGTTGTTGCTGTGTATAATGATCTCCTGGTTCTGCTCATTTCACTCAGCATCAGTTCATGTAAGTCTCTCCAGGCCTCTCTGAAATCATCTTGCTGGTCATTTCTTACAGAACAATAATATTCCATAACATTCATATACCATAATTTATTCAGCCATTCTCCAATTGAAGGGCATCTATTCAATTTCCAGTTTCTAGCCACTACAAAAAGGGCTGCCACAAACATTCTTGCACATGTGGGGCCTTTTCCTTCCTTTATGATTTCTTTGGGATATAAGCCCAATAGAAATGCTGCTGGGTCAAAGGGTATGCACAGTTTGATAACTTTTTGAGCATAGCTCCAAATTGTTCTCC
This sequence comes from Myrmecobius fasciatus, assembly GCA_023553655.1. Classification (NCBI taxonomy): domain Eukaryota; kingdom Metazoa; phylum Chordata; class Mammalia; order Dasyuromorphia; family Myrmecobiidae; genus Myrmecobius; species Myrmecobius fasciatus. The sequence continues at coordinate 245,012 of JAJPUD010002310.1, read as the reverse complement.
AGAATGGCTGTATCCGTTCACAGCTCCACCAACAATGCATCAGTGGAAATCCAAGTAGTATTAATGTGCTTTTTGTTGTTTCCTCCATTTTTTAGGGGCATAACTTGAGATATTGCATGATAGCCTTATAGACATTGTAATGTAAGCTTATTAAGTATTTATAAAAAGAATTTTATTTAAAGTTTCACAGGCAGCTGAGTATGTGCACATTATTATCACATGCCACAGGTGAATTGGGTATTACTTCCAAAATCTGTGGCTTTATGCAAAACTAACAAAGTTCTTGCTACGGAACTAGATTTGATATTGCCCACATGAAGAGTGTAGACTCATAGAATGTAGAATGTTAGAGCTGGAAGACATCTTAGCGATTATCTAATTCCAGAAGTATCAGTGAACCAGGTTAAAATATATTTGGAAAATATTTAACAAAATAAATAAAATACAGTAAAATATAGGTAACATCTATATTTTTTTAAGTCAATATGCTTTCTATAGGAATCCTTACATACATTTTCGTAGTCCTATTTCTATTTGTTTGACATCACTGGTCAAAAATATCAAAAACTATAGGTGGTAAAGAAAATTAGTAGTGAGAAAAGGATATGGGATTCAGTATTTAAAATATCATTATCGACTCCATGAGATTTAGATCTATTTATTCAATCCTAATCTTTCTCCCAACCTCTAGTCTTGTGTCTACATGTGCCTATTGAACATCTCAAAGTGGATGTCCCATAAACATTGTAAATTCAACATGTCCAAAACTGAATTCATCATTATTCTTCTAAAGTCTCCCCTCTTTCTAACTTCCTTGTTTCTATCAAGAATATCAGCATCCTTTCATCTACCTAGGCCCACTACCTAGATGCCCATCCTTGATTCCCTATTCCCAGTCCCCCCCATATTCAATCATTTGCCCAGTCATCATTTTTACCTTCATAATATATCTCATATATGCTCCCTTTTCTAATACTGCTGCCACCTAATGTAGCCCTTCATTACCTTATACCTGTACTATTGCTTTTGGCTGCTGATGCATCTCCCTACCTCAAATCTGTCCCCCTCCCAGTCCTTCTTCCACTTGTCTGTCAAACTGATCTCCTTTAAACACAGGTCTGACAATATCATCCTAACTCATCCCTCATTCATTCAATTCTAATAGCTCCCCATTATCTTCAGGATTAAATATAAAATTTTCTGTTTGACTTTTAAAAGTCCTTCATAACTTAGTCCCTCCCTTCCTTCCTTCCACATATTCTGTGGTCTCCTTGCTGCTCCTGAAATAAGACACAAGACACCTTTATCTCTTGGGTCTGGGCATTTTTACTGACAGTCTCCAGTGCCAGGAATGCTCTCCCTCCTTATCTTCTCCTCCTGACTTCCCTGACTACATTTAGTTCCCAGCTAAAACCCTACCTTCTGTAAAAAGTCTTTCCTAACCCACCTTAATGCTAATGATTTCTCTTTGAGAGTATCTGACTGTACATAGAGTTTACATGTTATCTTTCCCATTAGACTGTGAGTTCCATGAGAATGGGAAATGATTTTTAAAAAACCTCTTAGAGCTTAGCCTAGTGCTTGACAACATAGTAAGTACTTAATAAATGCTTGTTGACTAGAATTGACTTGTTGGCATAATAATAATGATGACACCTGAGATATCTTTATAATACTTTAAAGTTGTCAGAGTATTTTACACACACACACGTATATATACATGCATATATATAAAACTTCATTTTCATATCAATGCTCTGAGTTAGATACTACATGTTTTACTATTCCCATTTTACAGAAGAAGTTGAGGCTTAAGTTAAGTGACTATGGCCAAACAGGTCATAAGTATCAGGGGCAGGATTTGAATTCTGATCTTCTTGATTCCAAATGTCCTGCATTGTATCTGGGGATGGGAGGAATTGGGTGGGGAACACAACTGAATTTGGAGTCAGAGGACCAAAGTTCAAATCTTTTGTTTGCTACTTACTACCTGTTTAATCTGAGAAAGTCACTTCCCTTTTGTGAACCTTAATTTACTCCTCTATAAAATAGACCAGATGATGTCTAAAGCTCCCAGTAGTTCTAAATCCTTTGATCCTATGACTTTCAAGCTTTTTCAATAGGAGAATTTTAATGGGGTAGATATTTTGTTTGTCCATTAGCTGTATCACAATAGAGATGAGTATAGGCATCCTAGCTGCATTCTGGTCTCTGTGCCCTAGAGAGCATGTCCTTTACCTCCATATGTCAGCTTTGGGATTGTGCCTAGTGTCTTAATGCTACTGGAATATGTGTCCTGATGCAGTGATGTCTGAGGAACCAGCCCAATAGTGTGCTACCCAGTTATTGTCTAGACAAGAAAGGGAATGCTTCTGTGTGAAATTCTTCCCTGATGACAGTTTGTAAAATGGATTGATGCAAAGAGATTGCACACAAGGGGAAAGACAGCAGAGACTACCAGAAAAGTGTTGGAAGAGCTTGGTTCAAGTTTTTGCTCAGGTGTTTAGTGACTGCAAACTTGGATCAGGTTACTTTGACTTTTTCTGGCCATTAGTTTCTTCATTTATAAAGTTGAGAGGTTGAATTCTATCCTTTCAGAGGGCCCAATCACTTTTAAAAGTCTGTTTAAACATTTCATATCCTGAAATCCTTTTTAGTTCTCAATATTCTAAAAATCTACATTTGAATTTATTTTTCAAGGAACCTTTTAGCTCCATAATTCTCTGTTCCAGTATTCTGAGGAACATTCATAAAAGTTTTAGATTTAGAATCAACAGAGACCCATGGAATTCCCCACATTGTCATAAAACAAATTGTTTTCCCTTTCTACAAATTAAAGAAATAGTGGAGTGTGAGCACAAAAAGCAGCACAAAAGAGCATTGTACTTGTAGCCAGGAGGTCATGGTTTGAATCCTGGATCTTAGAAGCTTTGTGAGACGATGGGCAAATCTGACCCTCATTTTTCTCTTTTTGTAAAATGAAGATAATACTACTTGCACTATTAAACTCAGAGAGTTATCATTAAAAGCAACAAACAAAAACCCCAACAATATCTGTGTGAACTTTGGAGTGATATATAAATGTCATCATTTTGTTTTTTTTAACACATTCCTAAAGTTTTATGTATGCTATACTAACATTCTTTGAGGTATTGAGATCTACCTTAGGGTGGTGACACTACATTAGGAGTTTGTAGGAATGGAAAGGAAAAGATATATAATGAAAAAGACTGCAGAAACTCAATTTCCAAGTCTTGGCAAGTAAATGGAGAAAAGAGTTCAGGAAAGAGGAAGGATTGATAGATGATACTGAGTTTTCAAGTCTGGGTGAAAAACTATGATATTATTAATGCAAATAAGGAAGTAGGTTTTATTTATATCATATAATTTTATCACAGATTTATATATAACATGTTATCTAGTCTTTCCTCTTATCTCACTTTACAAATAAGCAAACTGAAGGCCCATAGAATTAAAATGGCTTGATCAGCATCTATTTTCAGGCCCAAGAACTCAACCCAAGTCTTCCAATTCTTAGTCCAATGCTAACATCACAATATCCTGATACTATTAATACAGATATTTGAAGATAAGTAGGTATATATATATATATATATATATATATATATATATATATATATATATTAGAAATGCAGTTCTAGAGAACAGGAAAGAGGCAGGACTGGTGATAGACTAGAAAGTCAATAGTCTATTTTTTATTTACCAAAAACTTTTTCTTGAGCTGAGGCTAATATGAATATCTTTACAGAAAAATATTGTTGAAGGCAGAAATATTCTGAATGTAAATAAGCAGCCAAAATTCCATAGCTTCATTTGACTTATAATGGATCCTGTGGGTGAAGTCATTACATATCAACAAATTTTTTAGAGTATACAGAACAAAAGTACAGTCTAAGAGCTTATGTATAAATTAGACTTACAGAGGCAGTGTGATGGTATACAGATAATCCTAGACTGAAAATCTGAAGATCTACATTATGTAATCAATTTGCTAGGTGTCTTGGGGGAGGCCATTTCCCTTCTTTGGTATTTGTTTTGTTTCTCTGAAAATAAAAATATAATCCCTAACATACTTCTAGGTCTAAATTAAGTCACAACGTTTTATTTTTTGACAATCTATTTACAGAAAATTATAGTGACTCTAATTAGGTGAACAGTAAATAACTTGGCATATCAAGAAATGGAGCAAAATAGTAGGATTAAAATTATGGCTATATATATCTTTTGGGAGAATTATAATGGTTTCTCATGCATTGAACCAATGCTAAAAGTTTCTCATACAATTAAACAGTTGTAGCAGTTTCTGATACATACATCTGTAGTCAGGGTTAACAAACTATAAAAAATGGATGTTGGGAAATGTCAAAAAATGAAGATTGTGAAAAAAATAACAGAAAAGAATTGAATAACAAATATTTTGCAAGTGTACTGTTTGGGGGGTGAGAAGACCATCTCTCCTATTTGAAAATCCTCAGATGATTTGAGTATGATAGAACTAGTAATTGGGTTGATTGCATTTCCCCTGAGGATGAAATGGAACTATTTCTTAGATTTATAGGGAATTTGGGGCTTTTAAAGATGATTCGATTGTGTTATTTCAGACTTACATTAGACACGAACAGATTTCATTTGATGGCAGGTATGCATGATTTTGAATAAATTAACAGCAGATGGAAAGCAACCTAACATATGGACAGTCACCACTGGCGGGGGAAAGTGATGGGGGAATGGCATTGTTTCATCAACACTGAATTTTCCTATATTCTTTTCAAATCCATTCCAAAGTGGTGATGAGGTTACAAATGTATTTGGTAAATTTTTTTAATCATTTGCTCTATTGAATTTTAAATGTTAGTATTTTTTTCCTGAATCTAGAATTTTTGCTCATTAGAGATAAGGTTTGACCATTAAAGTTGAGGATACTTTGATACTCTAATGACTTTGTAATCTAATCAAAGTAAATATTTCTTCTACCTCTATATAGGTCATAACCCTTCTCATCCTATATAATTCTTAGCCACCTACTCCCATAAATCCTTTACAATAGATTTACTCAGCATACTGGAGGGCTTTCTTTAGGGCTTTTAATATTTCACTAATGCCAGTTCAACATGCAGGCTGTCCATCTGTTCCTTTCTCACTATATGACAAGTCTTCCTTTTCTAATCATGCATGTCCTTAATGGTATCTTTTTAATGCTACTTGCACCCAAATCATTGTCCATAGCCTATCAATATCCACAATATGTATCTCCAATGCTATTTGAGTTTCATATAGCTTTGGTTCTCTGGAGACTGTGGTGTTCCATGATTCACAGCCATATATAAGATGACTAGGATCATATTAACATTGAAAAAGAAAATGTCAGGAACCATTTAAAATGTTACACATTCACCAGAATAGTAATATGATTCTTCTCTGCCTCTTCAATTATGGATTCAGATGCACTACTTGTGAAGGATATGTATACTGGCAGACTAAATGGTTGCCCATCCAACTTCACATTTTAGTTGAGGCAACATCTATTCTTTATCTGCTAGGTTCAGTCTCTTTGGAATGGCTACAAATATTATTGAGGATACTCTGTACTGTTCTAGGACATTTTTCTAAGTCTTATCATGTCCTTTAATTGAACCCCATGGCCAAGAGAATGTTGGAAATGGAAGGAAGTTTAAGAACCATAGTTCTTAGAACATGAAAACAGAAAAGGACTGTTAGCCATGGTGGAATGCTAGAAATAAAGAGGTCTTAGAATATTATATCATGTTAGAACTATTAGAGTAAGCTTTTAATTAGTATCTTCTAGTTCCCTCTTTCTCTACACACATACAAACCCCCACCCACCCCTACCCACACTCCCCAACCCCCCCACACAAACAGGTTCAGAAAGGTTGTGTGACTTTGCCAATGATTCAAGCCCAGGTTCTCTAACCCCAAATCTAGTGGTCATCCTATCACCAAGATTATTAGAGATTGAAGACACCCTGTTTTCATTTTTCCAATGGAGAAGCTGAAATTGAGAGATTTGGTGACTTGTGTAAGGACATACAACTTATAAATGGCATAACTCAGCTTATTTAAAGAAATTTTTATTCTGGAGAGAAAACAAGTTTCTGAAATCCAAGGAACACTTGGTAAATAACTGATAATAAACAGAGCTTTACAGTTTATTAACAGCACAAGAACAAGAACAAGAGAAAAAAAGCTATGAAAATGAGCTGTGATCTGAACATGTGGATCTTTAGCTTGGGGGATGGGTTAATTTTCTTTTAATTAACCACTAAATTAAAATAAATAAGAGAAATTCATGAAGCGGTAGTTTAGTATTCACAAACAAAATACCAGGAAAAATAGTTGTTTCAGAAAATATGTAGATGATTTTTTTTCTTCTCTCCTTTTTTTTTTAAATCAAGTTTTGATTTCTTTTCCCAGTATTAGAGTATGGATCACATGGAATCTAAATGTTCCTAAAGTTTTTGTTTCTGTTATGATATTCTTAGTCTTCTGGTCCAATCTGTGACTCTACAAGAATACTGAAAGAAAAGAGATGGTGTGATGGAAAGAGAATGTTTCAAAATTAACCTGAATTTGCTACTTAGTACCTGTGAGACCTTTAACAAGTCACTTTCCCACAAGATACTGGCCCTCTGCTTCCTCTTTTAATAAATAAAGGAATTGGACTAAATGATTTCTTAAATTTCCTTCTAACTCTAAAAGGTTTCATATTTGATGAGCCTATCAAATGATTCAGATCTAAACTGAAAGATCTGCTCCCTTTTTCACTTTTCTCATAAATCATTTACTTATGGTGAGGAAAACATCACATACCTCAAAGTTTATTAACATCTACTCTTATTCATGCTATACCACAGCAACAAAGGGTATATAATATTCTCATATTAAGAGCTTTCTTGTGTTTTATCTATGAAAGAGAGGGTGAAGAAATACATATCCCACAGTCACTGGATAAATGAGTTGTTTTTATTGCTTATTACATTGTCACTGGCTAACTTGATGCTGAATCAAGTATGATGCTTGAAGCTGCCCCTTGGGAAAAACCTTAGAATTCATCTAGTCCATCCCTCTCATTTTAAATATAAGCAAAATGAAGGCCAAAGAGGGTTAGTGACTTAACTGAAGATCATACAGCTAGCTCCTGAACAGGAATTAAAACCCGATCATCTGATTTCTTATCCCTTACCCCTCCTTACCATACTTACTACATTGCCTAAAGAGTTTTATTCTTCAATGATATTCCCAAATATGATCTCTCTTGAATGTGAAAACTTTTTTTATATTTTTACTCTTGTTACATTTTTCTATGCCATAATACTTTATTTAGTATTTAAAAAAATAGCTTTTTATTTTCAACTATGCAAAGATAGTTTTCAACATATGTGAAAACTTCTTAATAGGCCTTGGATTTTCTAGATTAATTAATCTAGTAGCTTATTTATAAGCACTATCTATAAATAAGTCATTGTGATACACAGTCCATGAAGAACAAAAAGAGCAAAACTTAGCCAATTTAATATCAACTTTTTTTAGTGGTACAACATATATTATTAGTGAATGAAGAATATGATGGGCAAACCTAGTCTTCTAGTAAAAATGAAGCATAGGATTAGTTTCATGATTTTGTTAATCTTCCTCCTGTCCCACCACCTCATTAATGCTAATTTCTTTGCACAAATATTATGAGATTGTGAAGTTTAATCTTTAAGGGACCAATGTAAGCTCATTTAAAATATGTCTTCTGAAAAAGGAAAATGTAACAGATTTTTCCCTTCATTTTCTCTCTGTTGGCTTCCAGGCAAAGCCCTGGATGCATTCTTAATTTTGATACAAAACTTTCTTATAACAGCAGCAAAAAATAAAAGCTGAACATTTCTCTACAAAGCAATAGCATTTTGATTTTGTTTAGTATTAAGAATCTCAAGAATTTGAGAAAGTTAACTCTTGAAGAAACTTCAGAAAAAATTTGAAAGAAGACTTCAGAAAAGACTTAGAAAGTTAGTGCTAAAAATAGCACTAACCTTAGGAAAATGGAATAGAATTTTAAAATATAGAATGTTAAAACTGCTGTAGACAGGGTGGAAATGGGATGGTGTAATTTCTAGTGCTACTACTTGTCATTGAGAACCTTTTAAAAATACAGGAATAGGGGAAGATACTTGCATTATGACCATTTTCTACCATGTAAATTGGATTTGAATTTTTGAGGGTGATATATAATTGAAATGAAATTTGTATACTTAATGAAGCTGAGCAAGATTGAAGTCAATATTACTTGTGCAAATAGTTTAATTTATATAATCACCAATGTAAAATATTTCTCCAAATTTTAACTCAAATTGAAAATGATTTTCTCAAGATTTCTTCAACTTTCCCACTTCCTTTCTAAGGTTACAATGATTTATTTTAATTGATCCATAATAGTAGTAAGGCAAATCACCACTTCTGTATACATTCTCATCTTGCTCAATTCTTGTCTGTATCTTCCAATAGATCTTCAGAGAAGACTCATTCAACACAAGTGAGGACCTCCTCAAACATTTCATAAATACTAGTATACTGTTTGAACTATCTACCTCTCTAAATACCTGACTAGTTATTTTCAAAGGATACATTTCCCTGATGATAGCCTTTATGCCATTTCTTTCATGCAAAGTAATCTTTTGGTATTCTCTCTAGTACTATCTGTTTCTTCTTTCATGCTTCCTAAAATTTACTTTCTCCCCCTCCCAATTACTCCATCTAAGCTTCCCTGTTTTTACCAAAGGCAATACCATTCTTCCAGTCTATCAAGGTTTAAAAATTCATACTAACCTGGATTTCTCATGCTTTCTACTCTGCATATCCAATCAATTGCCTGATCTTGTCATTTTAGCCTTCATAACCTTTCTCACGTCTATCCTCTTATCTCCATTAAAATAGAAGAAACAACTCATTTAAACTGTGTGGGCCTTAGTATTTTTATCTGTAAAATGAGGGCAAAAGGGTACAAGCATTTATTAAGTGCTTACTATGTTCCAGGCACTGTGCTAAAGAGTTTGCTTATTATTGTTGCTTGGAAGTCTTTTTAATAGTCCCTCATTTGTTCTCATCATATTTCTGTTACCAGTTGTTCCAAACTGCTTCCTTATCCATCTCTCAATAGATGACCTTGACCCCTTCCCTACTTTTCTGAGAAAACTAAGGCCATTTTTCCCCCTTTTCTTATTTCTCCACTTTTATATTTCAAAACATCTCTACATCTTGTACCATTCACTTCTCTTTTGCTCCAGGCTAGAGATGATCCTACAGGCTTACTTTTTACCTACCTATTAGTCTATAACTCTCCTTTCTTTCTCTTCCATGAGAGGGGAGTGGGTCATAGTGGACAGAGTTCTGGACTTAGAGTTAGAAAAACTTGGGTTCAAATCCTACTAACTATGTGCTAGTATGAGTAGGCCTGGACCACTCACTTGGCCTCTCTCAGTCTCAATTTTCGTCTCTATAAAGTAAGTATAATAATAATACCTACTTCACAAGGTTGTTTGTGAAGATCAGATGAGATAATTTAAGTGCTTTTATAAACCTTACAAAAGAGCTATTTATAAGCTGGTTATTGTTATAATTTGAGAGATTACCTTATCAATCATTTCCTATCACTCTTTAATCTTTGTCTCTCTATATAGTAACTTCTGTTCTCACTGCCTACAAACATTCTCAGGTCTCCCAGATCCTTAAAGAAAGCCCATCAATCCTAAAGTCTTCCTGGACGCTTTCTCCTCCCTTAGTTCCTACAAAACTGCGTTTTCTTCCCTTAGTTCCTATAACACTATTTTCTCTCTCCTGGTTTTCCCACCTGTCTGACTGCATCCTTTCATTCTCCCTTTCTAGAGCATCATCCACCATCTGCCATATGTTTAGGCATCTTCCAAGGTCTGTCTTGCCCTCCTGCCTCCATCCTTTTTTTCTTTCTTTACACTCTTTCCTCTTGTGAGTTCAACTTCCATAGGTTTAATCTCTCTAAGAAGATGGTACCTATATTTGTATATCTATCCCTAATCTAATTCCTGGTCCCATGTCTCTATTTCTCTATTAAATATCTCCACTTGGAAGTCATGCAGGTACCAGCAATTCAGTTTGCCCATAATTGAATTCATAAGATATCCTAACTAAAACTTCCTCTCCTTCAAATATTTTTATCACTATTGTGGGGAGCCATCATTCATCTAGTTCCCCCAGGTTTATAACCTTGGAGTCATCATTGACTCTTCCTTCTCCCTTAAACCCTCTCCCAGATCAATTGTCAAATCCTGTTGGTTCTATGCCATTAACATTTCTTCCATCCATCCCCATTTCTCTAGTCACATGGCTATCACCCAATTTCAGGCCCTCCTCACCATAGACTATTATAAGAGAGTTTTTTATTTTGTTTTTGGTTTTTTTAAACAGCACTTTTGCTTTTGATGACTTTTACAAGGTGTCCAGCTATGCACTTTAGAAAAATCCACAACAGGGAGGGGGATCCATCTTAGTTTATATTTCATTAGTGCAGGCACAAGATTTAAAGACACTGCACAGATACTTAAACACTTAATTAGCAGCACTTATGCTGATGTCATTGGAGCCAATAATGATGTGGATTTTCCCACATATCTGTACTGTGGCACCAAGATATTCTTAAAAAAAAAAAAGAGAGAGAGAGTAGGAAGGGAATGAAGGATGTAGAAGGAAAGAGAAGACCTGAGAAATCCCAGCTTCTGCTGCTTCCTTAAACAAAACTACACTTGGAGGGCTTCTTATTTTGATTTTGTGATGACTGGTTTTTGTTTGTTTGTTTCTATTTTGCCACCAATTCTTCCCTTCTCCAATCTATCATTTGTACTACTAGAGAAAGAATCTTGCTTTTTATTTGTTTTGTTTTGGGGTTTTTGCCAGGCAATTTAGTTTAAGTGATATGCCCCAAAGTCACAGCTAATAAGTGTTGTGTCTAAGGCTGATTTGAACTCAGATCCTTCTGACTCCAGGACTGGTATTCTATCTACTGTTCCATGTAGGGACCCCCAATAATTAATCTTTCTAAAGCACATGTCTAATCATGTCACTTTTCTCTATAAAAACCTTCAATGGCTTCCTGTAGCTTCTGAGATAAAATATAATCTCCTAGGCTAGCATTTAAATCATTCCACAATTTGGGACCAATCTACTTCTCCTGTCAACCTTTGTTTTCTTCACGTATTCTATGTTCTATAAAGATTGCATTGTTAACTCTTCTTCAGTTCAGTGTGCCATGTCTTCATTCTGTACATTTATACAAAATGTGCATCCCTTATACCTAGAATACACAGTTTTCTTATCTCTGCCTCTCAGAATCCTTATCTTCCTTCAAGGGTCAGGCTTTTCTTATTCCCCCATCTGTTACTACTCTCTCACACATCAACTATTTCTAGATTACTTTGATCTCTCTTTTGGCCCCTTTCATTTTGTACCCTATGCTATCTTTATCTGTGTGTGTTTCATATTTCCTTGGTACAATATGAACTCCTTGAGGGTAAAGAATGTTTCTTTTTTTGTATTTCTATCCCCAACACCTCATATAGTATTTTGTATGAAGCAAATATAGTTAACATTAATTTATTCCTGCATAACATAGGCATAAAAGCTTAAATAAAAAGGCAAAGTAATAAAATATAGAGATCTGAATTGGGAGGCATGAGGTCAGGATTCTAGTTCAACTATTCATTTGCTATGTTACCATAGGCAAATTATTTTACCTCTTTGGGCCTAAGTTTTCAGGAGATAATAGAGCTCCTGAGGTTTAGACTAGAAGATATCTAAAGATCTTTCAAATTTTAGCATTCTGTTTTCCTCTAAGATTTCTAGCTCTAACATTTTTGAGCCTTTTTTTCAATGTTCTGTTTTCCAATTTTCTACGTTCTAAGGTTCCTTTTAGTTATTATTTTCTATGCTTTAACACTTTATCTTTATAGCTCCAATATTTGATGATTATTTAATTGCAAGAATTTTATTCTCTTTAAGGGAAAGAAAGGTACCACAACTTTTAAAATCTTGAAAACTATATGCAATTTGTAGCTTGCTTTTAAGACTACCCAAAATTAGGTGCAAAATACTTAAGAAGTGTTTAATTGGAAGTAGTGTATATAATTCAGAGTGTATTTGCATATGGAAACATTAGAGTCTGGATTCATTAGAATTAATTAAAGATGGTAAATAGGATTGACTTTCCAGTAGTGTAAAGGTTCTTGCTTCAACTTTAACCTGTAATACAAAGTAGCTTTGTGATTCTCAGCCAGTGACTCAATTCTCAGGGTTCTAAAGAATTAAAACTATAAGTTAGGGAGAAGGTGCTTATGGAGAAGGTGCCAGCCCTCCTCAATACAAGGAGTTTCCCTATCCAGGAGTTTTGTATATTAGTGAAGTCATAGGTCCAGTACCTAGCTTATCCTTTTCCCCAAACAGTTCAGGATTCAGAATCCTGTATATTAGTGGTGTTTTAATCATGGTGCTTTTAATAAGCCTCATTTTCCATTATATAGCTACAGAAGTTAGCGCTAGATTGATAATATAATAAGCATCAGGTTGGAAATTTAAAAAAAAAAATGTATGGTTTCTAGTTTTGCTTCTTTCACTTTATAGCTTTGTGAGCACACATTCCCTCTGTGTTCCAGTTGTTATTATTATTTTGAAAAAATGAAGTTTGGGGCAGGTAGGTGGTACAGTGGATAGAGCACCAGCCCTGAAGTCAGGAGGACCTGAGTTCAAATCTGATCTCAGACACTTAATACTTCCTAGCTGTGTGATCCTGGGCAAGTCACTTAACCCTTATTGCTTCAGGGGGAAAAAAAGTTTGTATTAAATGTTTTCTCAGTTTCCTTCCAGGTAAATATTCTATTTCTAATATTCTATGTTCTTACACTCAGTGCTCTAAGGTCATTTTTGACACATTTTCATATGCTGTGGTTTAACAGTGTATGTTAAGGTTCCTTCTACCTTTAATTATCTGTTTTGAGGTCACTTTCATTCTCAGTCCTGCGATCTGATTTAAAAGAATCACATTTCTGTAGCATAGCACTGAACTTTTTATTATTTATAAGCAAAAATTCAATCCATAATTTTTATCAGTTACTATTATACTTATTGACATCCCAGGTTATGAAATAATAAGCCTTGCTCTAAATTTCTTTAAAATATGTAAAGAATGACTGTGGTGTATGTCTTTAGATTTTATTCATCATTGTCATGAGTTTCTTCAAAAAACTCTATTCAAGAAATGTTAGACACTAGAGTAATTACAAATTTTATTATATCATGGCAACCAGTTTTCTGAATATGTTTCTATAGGTATTTTTTTAGAATAGACATTAGAAAGTATTCACTCCAGTTAATTCATATAAAATTATTTATTATAATTCAATAAAGTACCAGATCTTATATGAGGCAGATAGGTCTTTGTTCTAGGTGCTGACACCTGGTGAATGTATGCTTTGATTCCCCATGGAAGGGTTGGGGCATACAACTTTCACCCTGGCAGAGTACTAGCTGCTCAATGCCCTGTTCTTTTGTCTGTATCCTAAGGACCTGTGACCGTATTCCTTTCCTAGTTACTCATTGGAGTAGTTGCTTCGGACATACTGCCTCAACACAGGAGTGGGATACCTGGGATCAGCAAAGAGTTGCCATTCAAGGAGATCAACATAGAGTTGACAGTCAAAGCAACATGCCCTGGCTGTTGCCATGCTGTCATTTTCATCCCCTGTACCCATGGCAAATTCTAAATTTCCCTTCATCATAGAACTCTTCCTCTCATATTTCTTCACTTTCTGGTGCTCAGTGAAGGAATTAACTTTCTCCTGAAGTCTAAGGCTTGCTGTTCTTTTTGTCACATTCTCAATATACAAGGATAGGAGGAAGAAGAGTTGCCCAGCCCTAGTGCTCCCAGCAGCATTTTCATAGTCTTCCTTTATCATCATCACTTGACAATCATCCTGTCTTTTGTGTTATCACCCATCTAGAGTCATATAACCATCAGCTTGAGACTTTCAGGGCATATCCCCTCCTGGTTAAGCTTAGTATCTAGCTCACAGATGTCTTTTCTACTCTAGTCTCTGCCTCCTTTGGGTACTCCAAGCCTCCCTGATCCTTAGCATCTTCCACTTGTATGGTCTCTGCTGCCTCACTCAAGCATAGCAGCAGTAGACCAGTTTTTAAAGGGTGATCTGGAGGGTCCTCAAGATCCTTTCAGTGAGTCTTCTAGGACAAAACTATTTTCAAAATAATTCTAAAACATTTTAATTTCTAAAGCAATAATATCAGTAGATATAACCAATAGAAACAAGAGCTGTTTGGAAGGCTCTTCAATGATTTTTAAGAGTGCAAAATGGTCTTGAGACAAACAAGTTTGAGAACCACTGCCTTAGAGAACAATATTACTTATTATGGCTCTGGATATAGTCTTATCAGATCTTTAGAGCATCACTCTCCTACTTAAAAGGTGTTACTTTCCTTCTGTCAGTATAGTATAGTTGAAAGAACCTGGATTTGGAGTGAAATGACTTATTTTTGAGTCTTGACTTTGTCATTTATTAAACTTTGTGACTTTCGGTCAGTCACTTCTATGAGATCATCAAATTCAGTAATATATAAATGTTATATAGCTATAAGTGTGTTTGTGTCATTATGGTTGACAATGATCATAATTCAATGCCAATTTTATTCCTATCAATACAGTGAGTCAATACTCAGATGACCCTATAGGCTTCATCTATTTACTATTTTCCCTTTTCTTCTAAAAAGTACTCTCAGAAGCAGCTAGGTGGTGCAGTGGATAGAACACCAGCCCTGAAGTCAGGAAGACCTGAGTTCAGATATGATCTCAGACACTTAACACTTCCTAGTTGTATGACCTCAGGCAAGTCACTTAACACCAATTGCCTCAGCAAAATAAATAAATAAATAAAAATAAATTTAAAAAATAAAAAATACTCTCATCTTATTTCAGAAGAAAGTAATACTAGAAGTATAAATAGGTTATATAGCTAGAAACCTGAGAACTATAGGAACCATGCTGAGAACTCAATGGAAGAAAATCAGGAAAAATTTTTCCAACAGTTTGTGTGCTATTATGGGTGCTATTTCAAACTCACACCAATTGGCAGGTTCACATTACAAAATGTAAACAGTTTCCATCTGCTTTTGATATTTTTCATAAATATAGAGAATTAAGCATTTTACCCCTATTGAAGTTGACTTCCAATACCTGCTTATGGCCTGAAGATGAATCAGGCTTCTTAAAAGCTATGCCACGGGTAGCTAGGTGGCTTAATGGATAGAGCATTAGTCTTGGAGTCAGGAAAATCTAAGTCCAAATTCAGCCTCAGACACTAGCTATGTGACTCTAGGCAAGTTGCTTAACTTTGATTGTCTACAAAAACCAAAACCAACCAAACAAAAAAACTATGCTAAATGAAAGCTAGAATTACTTTGAAGATGGGATTAGGAATGGGTTTACATATCTGTCACCCAAGTACCAGCTAATCTGGGTGCTGAAATAAGTTTGACCATCTAATCTTTGGCCACAGAAAACCATGAAATGTAGTAGGACTACAATCTAAGTCATTGAAAGGAATGTCTTTAATAATAAAAACATAGATCTTTTGATTTTTTTTGAAGCTGGAGTTAAAAAAGGTTATATCCTTAATATAAAGCTTTAGTAATCATTTTATAAGCTCATTTGTCAGAACTAGAAGGGACCTTAAATTTGTGTCCAAAGGAGAACTGGAACTCATAATTGAACACCAAATAGATAATTTTGATTATATTAAGTTAAAAAAGTTTTATACAAACAAAACTAATGCAGACAAGATTAGAAGGGAAGCAATAAATTGGGAAAACATTTCTACATTTAAGGGTTCTGATAAAGACCTCATTTCTAAAATATATAGAAAATTGACTCAAATTTATAAGAATTCAAACCATTCTCCAATTGATAAATGGTCAAAGAATATGAACAGATAATTTTCAGATGAAGAAATTAAAACTATCATCATATGAAAAGATGTTCTAAATCACTATTGATCAGAGAAATGCAAATTAAGACAATTCTGAGATACTACTACACAGCTCTCAGATTGGCTAAGATGACAGGAAAAGATAATGATGAATGTTGGAAGAGATGTGGGGAAACTGGGACATTTATACTTTGTTGGTGGAACTGTGAAAAGATACAGCCATTCTGGAGAGCAAGTTGGAACTATGCTCAAAAAGTTATCAAACTGTGCATACCCTTTGACCCAGCAGTGTTTCTCCTGGGCCTATATCCCAAAGAGATCATGGAGGAGGGAAAGGGCCCCACATGTGCAAAAATGTTTGTGGATGCCCATCAGTTGGAGAATGGCTGAGTAAGTTATGGTATATGAATGTCATGGAATATTGTTATATAAGAAATGATCAGGAGGATGATTTCAGAGAGGCTTGGAGAGACTTAACATGAACTGATGCTAAATGAAATGAGCAGAACCAGGAGATCATTGTATATGGCAAAATCATTATTATAGGATGATCAATTCTGATGAACATGACAACAATGAGATGATTGATGCCAGTTCCAATGTTCTTGTGATGAAGAGAGGCAGTTATACCCAGAGAGAGGACTGTGGGAATTGAGTGCGGACCACAACATAACATTCTCACTCTTTTTATGTCGTTCATTTGCATTTTGTTTTCTTACTCATTTTCTTTCTTTTTTAATCTGATTTTTCTTGTACAACAAGATTGGACTTAACATATATTTAACATGTGTAACATATATTGGATTGCTTGCCATCTAGGGGTGAGGGGAAGAAAGGGAAAATCTGAAACACAAGGCTATGCAAGAGTCAATGTTGAAAAATTATCCAAGCATATGTTTTGAAAATAAAAAGCTTTTAAAAAATTAGAAAGGACCTTAAAATGTGTTAGAACAGAGAACAAAATATGTTAAAACTGATATAACTCATACCCATAGAACAGGGCATCAAATACATGGCCAACAACACTCCTGAGTTGCTGTTTTAAATTAAAATATAATTAGAAAATATTTAACAAAATAAATAAAAATACATTAAAAGATAGATGACATTGCATTTTAAAATTGAGTTAATATACACCCTTCAGGGATCCTTGTGTGTGGATTATTAGCTCCTGTTTCTACTTTGATTTTGACTACACTGCATTAGAACATAGAATGTTAAAAGTTGAAAGAACTTCAAAGCACAGAATGTTAACCTGTAGAAGATGTAAAGATAAAGGTACTTTTTAACACTGAGATAGTGTATTGTAGTGGAATAAGTTAAGTCAAAGAACCTGAGTTCAAATTTTGCCTCTGATGCTGCCTGTTTGACCTTAAGCAAATCTTTTATTTTCCTTGGACTACAGTTTCCTCACATATAAAGTGAGGGATTGGATTAGCTTTGCTCTGAAATCTCTTTCAGCATTAAAGGTGTGATACAAGTTCAATGAACTTAAAATGTTAGAGCTGAATGTACTGTAGAATTATCTGTACCAATCATCTCTTCATTTTATGAATGAAGAAACAGAGACCCAAATAGAAGCCACTTGTTTTTATTTTTTCTTCATTCTCTAGTAAATTTATTTATTTTAAATACACATTGTTTTATGAATCATATTGGAAGAGAAAAATCAGAGCAAAAGAGAATACACATGACAATAAAATAGAGGTCATTGTTTAAAGTCATACAGTGCTTTAGTATTTGTCTTGAACCCAAGTCTTCTAAACTGTATAGCTACAGCATAGCTAATTTGCATTACTGCCAACAATTGAGTAGATTCTGAACAAGTACCTGATATAGTTTTCTCTAGCACTCTGCCTGGTTTTTCTTTTAAATTAAAAAAAAAAACTGGCAAGACATTTGGGTTTAAGTAACTTGTCCAGGGTCAAGAGCTGATCTTTGCCTTTCAATTTATTATCTTACTCCTTGTATTAAAGAAATCTAGGTATATCTTTTTCTCATTAGATCATAAATCCCCACAAAGTAGGATCTATACTGTATCTATTGCTCCTCAGAGCCTTTAAGGAGTTTAATATTTGTTCAGTTTAATTAGAGGAAATAGTTACAAAATAAATTAAACAGTAAACATTTATTAAATACCTACTGAGTGTTAGACTCAGCACCCCCCCAAAAAAAAATTAAATAGTTTCTATTTTCAAGGAACTTACATTTTATTGGGGGAAAAATATTTTGTGTTGTCAATGGGATATACCAAAAGTCATAATTTAAAGAAAAAGGTATATTTAAACTGCACTAAGACTTGTAGGAATTCACATATAAATATACATACATATATATGTATACATATATATATGTATTTTATATATATATATATATATATAAAACAAGTCATTGGTGTTGAGGGGGAAAGCACAAGTAGTTTGATTCGGAAGGGGTCAAGAAAAGCTCCCTTTGGGATAACAATTGAGCTTTGAAGAAAAGTAAGGATTCCATGAGGTAGACGTGAGGCTGGAGAATGCTTCCCACATATGAAAAGAAGCCTAGATAAAAGAAAACATCAGAAGTTGGAATGTTGCGTTAGATGAGCAGCAAACCTTCAAGTATGGCTGAATTGTAGAGTGCAACAAGACTAGTAGTATGTGTCTATAGTAAAGTTGGAAAGGCAGAGACAGGCAGTAAAAGGTTTAAATGATAAACGGGAATTTGTCATTGATTCTAGACTTAAAGAGGTTTGTTTGTGCAGGGAGAGGGGCATGATCAAGCCTGTATTTTAAGAGTATCACTTCGGCAGTTTTGTAGAAGATGAATTGGAGAAGGGAGAGACTTGCAGAGAGATCAATTAGGAAGCTTATTGCAATAATCTCAGCAAGAAGTGTTGAGAACCTGAACTAGGGTGGGGATGATGTGAGTGAAGAAAGGTAGATGAGACAAGTATGTAGGTAGAGTCAATCAGACTTCACAACTGGTAGGTCATGAGAGGTGAGAGAGATTTGAGGATGATTCCAACGTTTCAAATTTGAGTCATGGTGGTGCCCTCAACTGACATAAGGAAATTCCGAAGAGGAAGGATAAATTTGAAACTTATTACTATGTACTTCCCTCCTTAGAGTCAGACCACAATATATCTATGTCTTTTTATTTCATGTGATTTTAGTTTTTCTTTAACCAGGTATTTTATAATAATTGAGGATATATGAGGTATACCAGCGTTCTTTCTTGTTTCTTTTTGCATTTCAGAAGTACCAGTAGACTGCCTGAGAAGCAAATCCAGGACTTTCAGACTTGCTTGTTAACAGTCCACCTTTTTTTTTCTAGTCATACTAATAATATTATATAATAATGCTATTATTATATAATATTATTCCATTTTTTTGCATATAAAGTCTTTGTGAGGATCACGATGTTGATAGTAGGCTTTGGTTTACTTAAATTCACCATTCATCTTTCTATTGCTTTTTGGGTTGATGGTAATTTTACTTATAGAATCTTGGAATATTAGGGTTGAAATGGACCCTAGAGATCATGTAGGCTGACCTCTCCATTTTGCAGATCAGGAAAAATTAAGCAACTAGTTAGCCAAATGTCAAAGAACTGGGAAGTGGCTGAGCCAGACTTGAATCCAGCTAGTTCTGGATTCTAAGAGCAATGGCCTTTACATTCACTAGTCTGCTTTCTAGGTCCCTTTTCTGGGCCTCAGTTGTAAAAAAAAAAAAAACAAAACAAAACAAAAAAAACAAAAACAAAAAAAAGGAGGTTGGGGTATATTCCCTAAGTTCCCTTTCAGCTCTGACTTTCTATGACTTCTAATACTCAAGTAAGGGCTAAACATTAAGCCATAGTTTTAATCTGAGGCTCTGTGCCAATTACTTTGGGTATTCAAGGATTTTTTAACTTAACTTTTTGATTTTTGATTTCTAGGCAGTGTTTCAGAGAGCTGAGGTTACTGTAAGTCTGACCTCTCTGAATAAGTAGGGTGTTACTGTAATTACTTGAAAAATTCAGATGGAATTTAATTTACAGAGATTTAGATTCTATAACAAGATTTGTTCAACTTGAGCATTTTTAAGCTGGGGCTTATTCTTTCAAAAGGTGTTTGCAAAGTGACTTTTTTATTTCTCCCTAATAATTTTCTAAGTTGAAAAATAAAAACTTCACATTTACCTTTAAACCTTAAGGTCATCCTTTTGTCTTTAAAATATGTGAACTTGCTTAGTTTTTTTTTTTTTTTTAGATTTTTAGGACTCTTCCTACTTCTACTTGTACTACTTGTCATAATTAATAGCTAGGAATGATAAGCCATTTTCATAGCCAATTAGAAGCATAATGTGAAGAGTTGAAGGAGTAGCATAAAACAAACAATGTAAATGTACCTCAGAACAAAGAATTTAAGATACTCATTTTGGAAGAGACCTTCGAACATAGGATATTACAGTTAGAAAAGAGACCTTAGATACTTAGCAAGCAAATTTCCTTATTTCAAAGATTAGGAAATTGAAGTTTTGAGAAGTTGAATGACTAGTGTGCTAGTTAAGTGATCTGATATGAGTTATCTGGAATCTTTTGTTCTTATAAAGATTATTGAATTTCTTTTTACAAAATCTTTTTCTTGTTTCCAACTTGGGTCCTCACTCTTTCTCACACACAGTAAGAATTAATTTAACCTTAATTATGGCTCTTTTTTCAGAATTTAAAAATACATAAGCAGTTGTTGTGTAGTACAAAATTACACTGACAAAACAGTCAGAGGTCCTATTGACCATGCTATTAACCATCATATTTTTCTTTTCTTTTTTT
>JAJPUD010002310.1:182168-223778 GCA_023553655.1 Myrmecobius fasciatus | reverse complement strand
TTTTAGAAATGAGGCCTTTATCAGAACCATTAAATGTAAAGATGATTAACCATCATATTTTTCAAAGATGATTTTTAAAAATCTTTATCTGAGATTTCTTTCAGTTGAATCTACCTCACCCTATAAATTATAAAATCAGAGAGCAGATACCATTGCTTGTAAGTACCTTTTCTCTGCATATATAGTTTAATAAGCAAGTGTAGTTTTCATTGATTTGAGAGCAAATGGTTCATTATTGTATAGTTGTTTGTTACACCACAGCCTTTTGGGCATCCTGCTTCTATATGATATTGCTAAAATGCTTGTATAGTCAGCATAAAAACCTTGTTAATTGAAACCAACAATATAATGTATTTCTAAGGATTATAGAACTGTAGAAATGTAAGAAATGGAGTACTTAGAATATAGAATAGTAAGACTGGGTGGGAATCATAGGATGTTAAAATTAAAAGGCACTTTAGAATACATCGCATTCAACTATCTGCTTCATTAGTAGGCAAGGAAAGTTAGATTCAAAGGTTGGAAATGGTTACTCATGATCATATATTGAGCTGATAGAAAAGGCAAGACTAGAATACAGAGTTTAATTTATAATTATTATTGCTTAAAATAACTTATTTAATATAATATTTGACTTAGAAATAGCTTTAAAAAACAAAATATTAGAATAGAAAATCTAAAATGTTAAAACTGGAAGAAATAATCTAATTCAATCCCCTCACTTTAAAGTGAGGAAACTGAGGCTCAAGATTAGAGCCCCAAATATGTTCTTGAAAATACTTGAAAAATGAACTGAAATGTTAGCAGGGAAAGGGAAATATTTTCTCTCATTTAGAAATGTCCTTCTTGTTAGGTATTACTGAAAGCTGTAATAAGCACACCAAGAAAAATGATGACAGGCTACAGCTCATTTAAAATTTTTAATGGAAAAGAACTGATGTGAGCTGCAGAATTTTAAAAGTGTTAGTTTTTCAGCATTGTGAATTAATTGGTCCCCAAATATAGCATACTCTTGCAGTAATTGGAATCTTTAGGTGCCTCTAACTTTTGTTACCTTTAGCTAGTATTTCTTTGTTGACTGTGAATCAAGAACTGTTTTTTTTTTCCTAATCAGTGGTCTTTGATTTAACAAAATTTTGTTGAGTACCCAATATATTCAAGTCAGTTGAATTATGTTTTGAAAAGTAATTTCATTAAAACTGCATTTACAACTTATAAGAAATAAAATAGAAATGAGACTCCTTTTCATGAATATCCATTTAAAGTCATTGGAATAAGGATATATGAATACAAATAGCAACATGATATATCAAAAATATGAGCCCTTGGACTCTCCTTGGCCAAGAATTTTGGGTTCCATTCTTTCTCTACCACTTGTTAATTTTGTGACCTTGGAGAAGTTACTTCACTTCTCTAGGTCTCATTTCTCCCATATGTAAAATGAAGGGATTAAATTGAATGATTTTTACATTCTTTTCCAGCTCTTAATATCCTATGTTTTATGTTCTCATTAAAATATCCTGTGAAATAAATTTCCTATCAGCTCTAATATTTAACATCTAGTATTCTTTTTTTTAACTTTTTTTTAAATTTTATTTTATTTGCATAACATATGTGTGGGTAATTCTTCAACAATAACCCTTACATAGCTTTCCGTTACAAATTTTTCCCCCCAACTTCCCCACCCCTCCCCTAGATGGCAGGATATCCACTACATGTTAATTATGTTAAAATATTGGCAAATCGAATATATAACATCTAGTATTCTAAGGTTCCTTCTCATCCTAATATTCTCTACTACAAGTTTTAACCATCTATCTATCTTCGAGATCTTACATTCCTTATCCTAAGTACCAACTCTTTATGTTCAGAGGTTCCTTCCAGCTCAAGCATCCTATGTATTTGTAGTATATCCAAAAAAGCTGTAATAAATAAGCTAGCTGCATTTACATTGAAAATTGGCTGTGTAACAGTTAAGTTTGTGTGCCACTACCTAAATGCATAAGAATTCACTCAATTATTAGGTAATGATAATGAAGGAAAACCCAATTTCATTAAACTATTTAGGAATTAGCACTTTTTTTTAACTTAAAGTGAATTATTTTCTAAGTAACATTTAGGATTCACTTGTCTCTACCTACTCAGATCTTTCATTTTGTTGTGCCACATGTATCAGTTTCCCTCAATTGCCCTGTTTCCCTTAATGCTGCAGTTCCCATGTACAAAACTTCCCTTAATTGCTCTGTCCCAGAATAGCAATCCCCACTTCCTGACCTTCAGAAATAATTGGACTCACATTCCACTGGAATCATAAAACCTCCAGATGGTCAGCCTTGACATACCTCTTATCTAAATGACCCAGACTCACTGTCCCAGCTTCTCCAGCAGCTTTCACTCCCTACCTGAATTTATAACTTTAGTACTCTTCTTCTCCTTATTCCCCACCTGTCAGAATTGAATTAATAGTTTCTTTTGAACCCCTGATATCTCTCAGCTGTTCTTTCTCCCCGAGCTATAGGAACCTATATTAATCCATGACTTTCCTCAATGGATCACTGAATACTTTGTGACATTAGTCCTATTCAGTCGGCTAGTCTTATATCTGGATCAATAAAGTATTATCTAATCTCTAATGTGTGATACTATCTCAGTTTCTCCCTGAGCATTACAATTTCAGCTAAATTTTCTAATTCTCTCTGCTCTTTTCTTTAATCCATCAGCATTGTGCTTCCTTAATCATTTCCTGACTGAATGAAAGTCTAGGGCAAAGGGCAAATTTAAGACAAGTTTGATGAAATACTTTTTGGAAGTGTCATGGTATTTTCAAGTGTCCTTGACCTTCAATATTCAGATTATTCACTTCCATTAACTGAGATATACAGGTTAGTGGTGATAGTTTATTCTCTCCTACTCTGGTGGGTATAGATACTAATGCTTTATCATGGCTTAGGTGTGGTATTATTTTTTTGTCTCTACTGATCTTTACAGCATAGACAGTTTATTAGTTAGTATATCTGATTACTTTAAACCCAGGTTTAAGGAAGTTATAGAATTAGAGTTGGAAGGGGCATTTTCTCTCTCATTCTCAGCCTTTTCTGCTCTGTTGAAGATCTGTTAGTGCAGATGGCAGTATAAATGTGAGTCTAAGAACCATACTCCCCCCCCAACCAATCATGAAAATGGCACAGAAATGGTATCCAAAAGCCTAAGTCACAGAGAAATGAGTCTCTGAACGAGGTGACCTAAGTTTGTGAGAAAGTACTGTGCTCAGAAACATGACATGAAGATGCTGAAGAAGATGCGGGCCCACAGTGCCAAAGCCATCAGGGCTTGAGTACCAAGGTCTCTAAGGCCAAACTTCTCTGACCCACTATCTCTAAGGTTAATACCCAGGCCCAAGATGGATACCAAGATGGCACCAAACATATAGGCACCAGATCACAAAACCCAACTCTGAGATGGCCAGAGTCATTGATCTCAGTGTCATCAAATCTTGACCCAAGGCCACCAGATCTGATCTCAAGGCAGCCAAGTCTGAAATTAAGATCACTAAGTCTGGCTCCAAGGTCATCAAATCTTGGGCAAGGCCTATTAATCTGGCCCCAGGTCTCCAATGCCACAAGTCTGATACCAAGGTCACAAATCTGATCCCAAGGTCATCAAATCCAATCCCAAGGCAGCCGAATCTAAAGCCAAAGTCACCAAATCTGATTCTAAGGTCTAAAAGCCCTGTGATTCCAAGGTTGCTAAACCTGCTGACCCCAAACCTAGTGAGATTGCCAAACCCATATTTCAGAAGGGCAGAAGGACTTGTTTAAGCCCCAAATCACTGACTTTTTTTTTCCTGTCAGGATATGATTATTCATTATTTTGTACAAATAAAGGAAATGGTGAGTCATATGGGGAAAAAAGAGTTAGAAGACATGACTAATATGGAAATATGTTTAAAATGATTGCACATGTATAACCCATATCAGATTTCTTACTGTCTTGAGGAGGGGGAGGATTGATAGGTGAAAACTATCTCTACATGTAATTAGAAAAAATAAAATACTATTAAATTTTTTTTAAAAAAGAGTTGGAAGTAGTCTTGAGAAATTATTTTCACCAAATTGATGATTTTGCAATTGATGAAATTGAGTCATAGGTAAGCTAAATGATTTTTCCACTAATCAATCAAGAAGAATATTAAATGACTGCTACATGCCAGAAACTGTGCTCAGCAATTTGGAGCTATGCTCAAAAAGTTATCAAACTGTGCATACCCTTTGACCCAGCAGCATTTCTATTGGGCTTATATCCCAAAGCAATCATAAAGGAAGGAAAGGGCCCCACATGTGCAAGAATGTTTGTGGAAGCCCTTTTTGTAGTGGCTAGAAACTGGAAACTGAATAGATGCCCTTCAATTGGAGAATGGCTGAATAAATTATGGTATATGAATATTATGGAATATTATTGTTCTGTAAGAAATGACCAACAGGAGGATTTCAGAGAGGCCTGGAGAGACTTGCATGAACTGATGCTGAGTGAAATGAACAGAACCAGGAGATCATTATACATGGCAACAACAACACTATATGATGATCAATCCTGATGGACATGGCTCTCTTCAACAATGAAATGTTTCAAACCACTTTTAATTGTTCACTGTAGAAAGCCATATACACCCAGAGAGAGGGATGTGAAATGTGGACCATATCATAACGTCCTCATGCTCTCGATTGATGTTTGCTTACATTGTGTTTCCTTTATCTGATATGTCTTTCATGTAGATATGTTTTTTCTTGCACAACAATGATAGGTGTGGAGATATGTATTCATATATTCGATTTGTCAAGTATTTTAACCTAATTAACGTGTAGTGGATATCCTGCCATCTAGGGGAGGGGTGGGGAATAAGGGGGAAAAATTTGTAACAGAAAGCTATGTAAGGGTTAATGTTGAAGAATTACCCATACATATGTTTTGCAAATAAAATTAAAAAAAAAAGAAAAGAAACTGCTCAGTATTAGAGAACAAAGACAAAAAAAAAAAAAGACAGTCCCTACTCTCATGGTGTTTAGAGACTATAGGGAGAAGTAACATATGTAAGAAAATGCAAAATATGTAAAAGGTAAATTACAAAATAATTGGTGGATGGGAGCTAATAAGGGGGATGGAAGATCAGAAAAAAGCCTCACTTAGGCAGTGGCACTAGCTTAGCTTTGAAGTAAGTGAATGATTCTAAGAAGTGGAGGTAGAGAGGGAGGATACTCAAAGTGCTCCAAAGCTAATTTGTGTAAAATTTAGGAACTCAAAACCTCATTTCCCTGACTGAGTTTTATTTTTATTTATTTGATGGAAAACTATCCTTTATTTTATTTTATTGATAGTATTTTATATTTACAGATACATGTAAAGTTAGTTTTCAGCATTCATCTTTGCAAAACCTTGTATTCCAAATTTATCTCCCTCTCTCCCTTCCTTCCCCCTTCTCAGGAGAGCAAGCAATCTGATATAGGTTAAATGTGCATTTCTTCTAAACATAGTTCCTTATTCATCAAGCTGCACAAGAAAAATCAGATCAAAAGGGAAAAAAAAACCCCACCAGAAAAAAAAAGCAAACAAACAAAAAAAAGTGAAAATACAATGCTTTGATCCATGTTTCATCTCCATAGTTCTCTCTCTGGATGTGGAGGGCACTTTCTATTACAAGTGTGTTGGAATTATTTTGGATCATCTCATTGTTGAAAAGAACCAAATTTATCATAGTTGATCATCACATTATCATTTTGTTGTTATGTACAATGTTCTCTTAGTTCTGTCACTTCACTTAGCATTAGTTCATATAAATCTTTCTAGGCTTTTCTGAAATCAGCCTGCTCATCATTTCTTATAGAACAATAATATTCCATTACATTCATATACCATAATCTATTTAGTCATTCCCCAGCTGATGGACATCTACTCAATTTCTACCTCTTTGCCCCCACAAAAAGAGCTACTACAAATATTTTTGCACAAGATAGGGGTCCTTTCCCCTCTTTTATGATCCCTTTAGGATATAGATAGGATTTTACTTTTAAAAAGAAGCCATATTATACTGCCTACCTTAACACTAATGTCCTAACTTTTTTGTGAAAAAACATTTAATATGCCTTTGGCATTATATTGTCCACCTGACATGCGACCAAAAACAAAATAAAACCAGTGACCATATCTGATGTATTGCAGCATTCTCTCCTAAAAGAGGTATAGTATTTCTCCATTTCACTTAGGTTATCAAATTTATTGGCATAAAGTTGGGCAAAGTAACAACTAATTATTGCTCTAATTTCCTCTTCATGGAAAGTTTTCCCTTTTCATTTTTGAGACTAACAATTTGATTTTAATCTTTCCTTTTTCTAATCAAATTATATGTTTATCTATTTTGTTGGTTTTTTCATAAAACCAACTTTTAGTTTTATTTATTAATTCAATAGTTTTTTTACTTTCGATTTTATTAATCTCTCCTTTTATTTTTAGGATTTCAAGTTTGGTATTTGGGGGTTTTTAACTTGTTCTTTTTGTAGCTTTTTTAGTTGCAAGCCCAATTCATTGATTTTCTCTTTTTCTATTTTATGCAAGTAAGCATCTATAGATATAAAATTTCCCCTTATTACCACTTTGGCAGCATCCCACAAATTTTGGTATGTTGTCTCATTATTGTCATTCTCTTGGATGAAATTAGTAATTGTGTCTGTAATTTGCTGTTTCACCCATTCATTCTTTAGGATGAGATTATTTAGTTTCCACCTGCTTTTTGATCTATTTTCTCCTGGATTTATATTGCATGTGATTTTTATTGCATCATGATCTGAAAAAAAAAATGCATTTACTATTTCTGCCTTCCTGCATTTGATTTTTGAGGTTTTTATGTCCTACCTAACACATGGTCAATTTTTGTGTAAGTTCCATGAACCGCTGAGAAAAAAGTCATCTCCTTCCTGTCTCCATTTAATTTCCTCCAAAGAGCTATCATACTTAACTTTTCTAACATTTTGTTTACCTCCTTAACTTCTTTCTTATTTATTTTGTGGTTTGATTTATCTAGTTTTGAGAGAGGGAGGTTGAGATCCCCCACTAGTATAGTTTTGCTGTCTATTTCTTCTTGCATCTCTCTGAATTTTTCCTCTAGGAATTTCCATGCTATACCACTTGGTGCATATATGTTTAGTATTGATATTGCTTCATTATCTATGGTACCCTATAGTATAAGTCCTTCCTTGTCTCTTTTAATTAGATCTATCTTTGCTTTTACTTGATCTGAGATCAGGATTGCTACCCCTGCTTTTTTTTGTTCACCTGAAGCATAATAGATTCTGCTCCAGCCCTTTACCTTTATCTGTATGTATTATTATGCTTTAAATTTATTTCTTGTAAATAGCTTATTGTTGGATTCTGGTTTTTAATCCAGTCTTCTATCCACTTCTGCTTTATGGAATAGTTCATTCCATTCACATTCACAGTTAAAATAACTAATTCTGTATTTCCTGCCATCTTATTTACCCTAGGTTATACTTTTCTCTTTCCTATCCCCTTTCCCTCCTCCCTAATATTTTGCTTTTGATAACCACCTCCCTCAAACAATCTTTCCCCTTTAGAGCCCCACCCCCTTTTTACACCTTTCCCTTAATTCTTCTGTTTTCTCTTCTATTAGTCTTTCCCTTTCTTTCCCCCCTTTCCCTCCTATTTCCTTATAAGGTGAGACAGTTTCTTTGTGATGCCAAATACATCTATTATTCTCTGAGAGCCAAATCTGATGAGAGTAAGATTAACACAATGTGCATCCCCCTTCCCTTCTTTCCCTCAATTATAATAGGTTTTCTTTGCCTCTACATGTGATTTCCATTATTTTCCTTTTTCCTCTTCTTCCAGTATTATCCCT
Source organism: Myrmecobius fasciatus (assembly GCA_023553655.1). Lineage (NCBI taxonomy): Eukaryota > Metazoa > Chordata > Mammalia > Dasyuromorphia > Myrmecobiidae > Myrmecobius > Myrmecobius fasciatus. The sequence continues at coordinate 215,872 of JAJPUD010002310.1, read as the reverse complement.
TTTCTACCTCTAATTTCTTTTTCATATTATCATAATATCATAATAATCATAATATCATATAATTATAATATAATAAAATCAACCCTCATTTTCTAAGCATATCCATAACACAAATGTAGTTCTCAAAAGTTTTTTTTTGTTTTGTTTTGTTTTGTTTTTTAACCTTTTATGGTTAAACTTTTTATGTTTCTCTTGAGTTCTGTGTTTGGAGATCAAATTTTTTGTTCAGTTCTGGTCTTTTCATTAGAGATAGGTGAAATTCACCTATATCATTGAATGTCCATCTTCTTTCCTGAAAGATAACGTTCATTTTAGCTGGATAGTTTATTCTTGGCTGTAATCCCAGTTCCTTTGCTTTTTGGAATATCAGATTCCAGGCCCTTTGATCCTTTAAGGTAGAAGCTGCTAGGTCCTAGGTGATCCTAATTGTGGCTCCTTGGTATTTAAATTGTTTCTTTCTGGCTACTTGCAAAATCTTTTCCTTGGTATGATAGTTCTGAAATTTAGCCACGTTATTGCTTGGGTATTTAATTTTGGGTTTTTTTTCAGGAGGTGATTGGTGGATTGTTTCAATAGTTAATTTATCTTCTGATTCTAAAATATCAGGGCAGTTTTCTTTTATGATTGCCTGTAAGATAATGTCTAGGCTCTTTTTTTTTTTTTCATCATGGCTTTCAGGAAGCCCTATAATCCTTAGATTGTCTCTCCTAGATCTATTTTCCAGGTCAGTTGTTTTTCCTAGGAGATATTTCATATTTTCTTCTATTTTTTTTATTATTTTTTTGTTTTTGTTTGACTGATTCTTGAAGTCTTGTTAAGCCATTCACTCCCATTTCTTCAATTCTAATTTTTAATGTCTTATTTTCTTCAGTTACTGTTTTTAGCTCCTTTTGCAATTGGCCAATAACAATTTTTTTGTTCATTGCATTTTTTTCCATTTTTTCCATTTTATTTTGCAATGATCTCATTTCATTTCTTCATATTTCTTCTAAATCTCTTTTAAGATCCTTTATGCAATCTTCAAAGAAAGCCTTATAACATGGGGTCCAGCTTATGTTTCTCTTTGGGGCTTTTTCTGGAGTTGCTTTACCTTTAGGGACCTCAGGATTTGAGGTCTGCTCTTCCCTCTCTCCATAAAAGCTGTCTATGGTGAGAGTTCTTTTTGGGTTTTTTTTATTCATTTTTTTTAAAGGTGTGAGGTCTGTTCAAGGCAAAGGAGGGACAGCTGCTTTAATTTGCCCTGGGGAAGTTCTGCTGATTGAGTTATTTTAGGTGCTGGGCAGTTCTGCTGATTGATTGATTGCTTTAGGGTGCTGTGTAATGGCAGCTAGGTCTGGCACTCTTCAGGGGTTCAGTGGTTCACAATCTACCCCCCACAAAAGGCAGATTTTCCAAACCCCTGCTTACAATCAGGACAGAGGCCCACAGAAGACTCCCAGGTGTGAAAGCCACAACACTCTGACTCCTCCAGCTCCCTGCCCTGGTCTCCCTGTGCTGCAGTCTGGGTTCAGCAGACCACCCCCCTGCCCAATTGAAACAGACCTGTTTTGAAGTTCTTCCAGGGTATCTTCTTCTAGAAATATGTTATCCTCCAGATATTATGGATTCTTTGACTTCAAAACCAGTCTAGAGGCTTCATCTGCTGTTGGTTTGAGGGAAGGTTAGAGGTTACAGAAATTGTGTCTGATCTCCGCCATCTTGGCTCCATCCCCGGAAGTCTGTCTTTAACATCTTTGAGATATGAACCCAGTAATTAGATCACTGAATTCCTAACCATTACATTACTATTGTATCCTACAGTCTATAAAGCACTTCCCCCCTCCCCCAAGGCAATTGAGGTTAAGTGACTTTCCCAGGGTCACATAGCTAAGGAATGTTAAGTGTCTGAAACCAGATTTGAACTCAGGTCCTCCTGACTTCAGGGCTGGTACTCTAATCACTGCGCTACCTAGCTGCCCCTATAAAGCATTTTTAAGAGTCCTCACTTCATGAGATAAGCAAAGTAGTCATTTTTGTCCCCATCTTAGTGATGGGTAAACTGAAGCTTAGAGAAATGAAATTTTTAGTCAAATCCACCTGTAGGAAAGTTTGGACTTGAATCCAAGCTCTTTATTCTAAATCCCAGGCTCTTTCTAGTACATTTTGCTGTTTCTTGAACAGCAAGTATGATTATTTTCAAATAATTGGAATAAGTGGAAAAGTGGGTGTGCACAAGCTATAGCATCTCTCAAAAGTTACTTGCACACAAGAAACAGCTTAACAGCTTTCATCAAAGCTTATCTGTATGTTGTGTCCACGTATATGTGTGTCTGCCTATGTCTATACATCTGGAAAAGTATGTAGGCTGGTTAGTGATAATAAATTGATGCTTCTCTTAGTGTTGAGTTGGTGTACACAAAGTTATTAAAAAACCCAAGAGAAGGTCACCTCTCTGAAGGATTTATGAAAAGATATGGATAGCAAATATACAAGATGAGAAGAGATAGAGGAGCTTTTCCACATACTGGAGGAAGGATTATCCAAACTAATGAAATCACACATCCTTTGAAGTACTGAAGGACTGGATTCTTTCTGGTTTTCTTAAAGGGAAGGAAGTTAGAGAACAATAGGGCCCTGGGCACATGAAGGTACCCATTTCAAAGAGGCTAGGATAAGGCAGAAAACTAAGAAAACCCTATACAGTGGAAAGAAGGCTAACTGGATGGTCAGGAAACCTAAATTCAAGTTATAGCCCTGCCACTAACTTGCTGTGCAACCATTGGCAAATAATTACATTTCTTTGGGCTTCAGTTTCCTTAGCTATCAAAATGGACTAAATTTGATTTTCTGTATATTCTTCCAACTGAAATATTTTTATGATTTTTTTATTTTCCATGATTTTTTTTATTTTTCAATATCCTCTATAATGCAAAAATGTTTGCTGGGTGAACAACAGAATATTGAAGGAAGACAAATGCTATCATTTACTTCATTTTTGTCAAGGGTTGGCTTTTTTGCCTAGCTTTTGTGTGGACAAATAAAAGCTATATACTGAAAACTAATGGTAACTACTACAAAGAGTATTGAACCCCAAGTGTTAAGAAATCTGGGCTCAAATCTTGGATCTGCCATTTACTTACTAGCTGTGTGATTCACCAAAAGGCACTTAGCCTTTCTGAGCCTCAGTTTGCCTATCTATTAAAATTAAGATAGATTATTAACTACCTACTTCACAGAGATGTTGTGAAAAAAATGTTTTTGACACCTTAAAATGGAATGGAAACCTGAGTCATTACTGCATACCAATAATACTTACTAGCTGTGTGACCTTGGAAAAGTCATTTAATCAATGTCTACCTCAGTTTATTCAACTGTAAAATGGGGATAATGATATCACCTACCTTCCAGATTTGTTAGATCAAATGGGATAATATTTTAAAGCACTTAGCACAATTCCTGACTTGTAGTAAGTGCTTAATTCATGTTTGCCTACTTCCTTTCCCAAAGTATCAATTATGGATGTTCAAAATGATACCCTGGCAACATAGTTATAATAATAATAGGTAATATTTATGTAATGCTTTATGGTTTACAAAATACTTCATCTACATTCTCATTTGAGTATAGTCTTATGAGGCAAGTACTATTATTGTTATTCCATTGTACAGATAGAGAAACTGAGGCTGAAAGCCTAAGAAACTTGCCAAAGGTCTCACAGTTAGTAAATGTTTGGTGTAGAATCTGAATTCAAGTTTTGCTGACTCCAGGTCCAGTAATCTTTCCATTCTCCCCCTAGCCACTGTGGTGGATTGTAGTGAGCGCCAGCCCTAGAATCAGACTACCTAGATTTCTCCCCATTGAATCCTTAGGCCAATGCCAGCCTCCTGTGGGCTTAATTTCCTCAACTCTACCCTGAGAAGCTTGGGTTTAATGATCTCTGAGATTCCTTTCCATTTTAGATTTGTAATCCTATTACCTAATCTAATTTAATCTATTCACACTACTGATAAATTCGTATTTATTCAGTACTTAATAAGACATATACTTCTTTCATATCCATTATTTTACTTGACTCTCACAAAAACCAGTCACATTTTACAAATGAGTGAACTAAGACCCACTTAGGGGAAGTAACTTGAGTAAGGTTCACACAGTTTTCATTGATCTCATTTGTCATTTTCTTGGCAAAGATGTTAACATGGTTTGCCATTTCCTTCTGCAGTTCATTTCACAGATGAGAAACTAAGGCAGACAGGGTTAAGTGACTTACCCAGAGTCACACAGCTAGTAAGTGTCTAAAGCAGCCTTGAACTCATGAAGACAATTTTTTCTGATTCCAGTGCTCTATTACTCTATCTACTATGTTGCCTAGCTGCCCAGTTAGCAAGGATTTTAGTCTGGGTTCAAATTTAGATCATTTGACTCCTTAAACCATGGCTTCTGACTCCACTGTTATCCTTTGTGATATTTCATTTAAATACTCTTTTGTTTTATTCTTTGAATTCCTCTAGGTTTCTGTTTTCTAAGTATCACTTCAATCCTCCTCTGGTTTAAGGTACTAACCTCCACTTGTCTGCTGAAGGAGAGGGGGAAAATGTACTAGTATTTTCATTGGGGAGCTAGTTGATCAATTGTCTTCCGTAAGATTTAATGCATTTTTAAAAAGTTCTTCATATCCCTTTTTCCAATTTCTGAGATAACATATGCTGTGGATTTTTCAAGTCAGAAATCAAAGCATCAACACATTATCACTAATGAGACCTATTTGCTTCTCTAAGAGTATATGTTTATTGTTTTAACCTTTCCAGGCCTCCCATTTTAGACATTTATCAACATCAACACCATGGAGTGTTAAAAGGGCCAGATTTCCACTGTTGATTAGATAAATGCAAATTAAGACAACTCTAAGGTACCATTTCACACCTCTCAATTGGCTAAGATGATAGGAAAAGTTAATGATAAATGTTGGAAAAGATGTGGGGAAACTGGAACATACTAATACATTATTAGTGGAGTTGTGAACTGATTCAACCATTCTGGAGAGCAATTTGGAATTATGCCCAAAGGACTATCAAACTCTGCATACCCTTTGTTCCAGCAATGTCTCTACTGGGCCTATATCCCAAAGAGATCATAAAAAAGGGAAAATGCAAAAATATTTGTGGCAAGAAATTGGAAACTGAATGGATGCCCATCAGTTGGGGAATGGCTGAATATGTTGTGGTATATGAATGTAATGGAATATTATTGTTCTGTAAGAAATGACTAGCAAGATGATTTCAGAAAAGCCTGGAGAAACTTACATGAACTGATGCTAAATGAAGTGAGCAGAACCAAGAGAACACTGCACATAGCAACAAGGAAGAAATTATGTGAGAATCAACTGTGATGGACTTGGTTCTTTTCGGCAGTGAGGTGATTCTGGCCAACTCCAATAGACTTGTGATGAGAGAGCCATCACTACTCAGAGACAGGACTGTGGGGACTGATGTGGATCACAACATAATATTTTCACCTTTCTGTGGTTGTTGTTGTCTTGATTGTTTTTTTCTTTCTCATTTTTTCCCCTTTTGATCTGATTTTTCTTATGCAACATGATATATGTAGAAATATGTTTAGAAGAAAAAAAAGGGCCTGATTTCACACATTCTTGTGATCTTCCAAAGTTAGACAGTTTCATTGTTTGATTTCCCTTTACACAAAAAGTTAAGTTATCTAGCACTGTCACTCTATACTTGGCTATATTTTCCCCTAAGAAATATTAAAAAGAACTTTTAATAGCCCAGAATATCTGCAGAATGGGATCAGCTCATTAATTAAAAAGTATTTAAGTAACACTTGCCTTTATTTCTTGGCACTGTACCCAGTCTTCAAGGCCCAGTACTAATTTTGCCTTCTTCAAAGTTTCCCTCTTTGCCTCCTCAGGTGGAAGTGATCACTCATTTATCTGATTTCATAGTATTTTTTTTCCCTTTTATAAAATTCAAGTATTATGTTTTAATTTGTACTGTATTTATGTATGCATCTTATTAACCTTAACATACTTGAAATTGACTAAGGGCAAGGGATCTTATCTTTCTCCCTTCCCTAGGGCTTACCAAAATATTTGATAAATATAGAGACTAGGAATTTAATAAATGTTGATAGGATGTATTAGTGAATAATATGTTTTCAATACTGTATAAGATACCAAAAAGAGAAACAGTAGCATAGATCAGAGTTGTCAAACATGCCACTCAGCCCAAAGTACTCCCAAGTGCATTTGAACCAGATTAAAATGTCATAGGGAAATATTTAGCAAAATGAATAATGATACAGTAAAACATAAATAACATTATTTTAAAAAAATAAATCAATACGAAGTGACAAGGAACCTTGTGACCTCCTTTCTATTTGACTTTGACACTACTAGCTTAGATGACACACCCTTGCTTTATGTGGTTGAGACTATATGGGAAACAAACAGGGAGATTCGGAAAAGGGCAAGATTAATGTGGAATGAAGTCTCTCCTAATTCTGTTTTTACCTATCCAACCCTTATTACTTATCTTACTTGCTGAATCTTTGTCTGTCTCCAGCCTTCATACCTAAATTTGCCCCACAATTCCCTCCTAGGCTCTTATTTCTCTCATCTTGGGGTCACAGTCCAGTGTTGCAAGGTGTCTCAAAAGAATTTGCAGGATTGAACTCATCTCCAAATCAAGGGCAAAGTTTATTGTAATTGTAATGCCAATTGGAGTGGGTTAAGTTCCTAAAGGAATTTAATCAAGAATCAAGAAAAAGAAGATAGACTTATAGGACAAAGTTAGACCAGAGCTTCATTACTTATTTACTAATTTACTAATTACAGGTAGTTTTGAGGGGTGATCTATTCACTATTACCTTAGGAACTTGGTTATCACTGACCAATAGATTATCTGACAGTCAGTAATATTTGTAGGACTATCTAAGGCTAGAAGACTTTAGAATCATTGACAGATATTGTTAGAACAATAGCTCTCTAAAGTCAGAGAGCCTCAATATCACTGATATATCTTCCCTAAAGTCTAAGGGAAGAAATATCATTATATTTCAAGGCCAGAAGACTTTTACAATCCTTGACTAGAAGATTGTTAAAACAATAGCACTATAAAGTCAGGGGACCTCCTCACTGCTGTGTTTCCCCTAGAAACTCATTAACTTCAAGGATTAAATATGTAGATTACTGCCAAATCTATTAGTTTTCATCTTTCTCTCTTTTGAACTCCAGTTCCACAAAAATAATGGCCTATTGGTTCAAATATGTACATCTTCCACACCCTCTTCCTACTTTTCATATTTCTTTTTAAGGTTCATAATCTTTCTACTTGGCCAGGTTTGCTACCTTGAAAACATTCTTACCTTCTCCCCTTTTCCCTCACATCACCCATGTCCAGTCAATTATAAATCTTTTTGATTCTACCTTCACAACATTTCTTCCTTCTATCTTTTCTTCACTCCATATATGACCTACTCTAGTTCATACCCTCATCTCCTCTTATCTAGTCTTCTCCAATAGACTATTATATATAGATCTCCCTATCTTCATTCTCTCCCCTCAATAATCCATCCTCCATACATCTGCTCCAATAATATCCCCAAAGCACAGGTCTCACTCTGTTCTCCTCCTGATCAAGAAATATTAATAGAACTTTAAAAAATGAAGTACACGCTTTTATCTGTTTAGCACTGAAAGCCTGGCACAATCTTGCCATAGTCCATCTTTTCAGACTTATTTCATAATGGTTTTCCTGATATCCATTCCAGCCAAACCATCCTATTTGCTGTTTACAGTATATGACATTCCATCTCCTGTCTCCATGCCTTTGCTCAGACTGTTCCACATGCCGAGACTGCTGATCTCCAGTCTTCCCTCAAGTTTCTTTCTTAAAGGTTTAATTCAATTGTCTCTAGCTATATAAGGCCTCTGTAGTTAGTCCTTTCCTACTCAAAATATAAAATAAGATATATTTTATATTTACTCTGTAATGTAAGCCCTCTGAGGGCAAAGACTGGATGACCTTGGACAAGTCACCTAACTTCCTTAAATCTTAGTTTCCTCATCCACAAAATAAAGAGGTTAAACTAGAAATCTCTAAGGTCCAGTAATGGATCTACAATGCCATGTGACCTTGGGATTCCAGCACTTTGCCCAATGAGCTAAAAATCCCTTCATTGCTTTATTATGAGGTGTCTTTTAGTCAATCAGTTAACAAGCATTTGTTAAGTACTTTTATATGTCAAAGACTGTGCTAAGCATAGAGATCCTAATACAAGCAAAAAGAAAGACAGTACCTGCCCTCGGGGAACTTTCATTCTAATGGAGAAGATTGAAAATAAAAGGGAATTTATTGAGATATGCTAGTGGAGGAAGGTTTCTGTTTTGAAGAAGTCCAGTTGTTGGCAGCCTTTGGGGAAAAGAAGAGAAGAAGGCTTGTGTGTCTTTCTTAAATGGTGGTTCTGGGAGGAGCTGTCCCATCAGAGAAAGCTCAAGGTTTTGAGATGTGCATTCCAGTGCATTCAGGATGAAGAGGTTTCTGGAGCAAGTGCAGAGAAATTCAACCTCTGCTTAAAAGCTTTCAGCTGTAGGCAGCAACTATACTTTCACCTAGCCCCTTCCTTCCTAAGCAGTTTATTATAAATAGAAAAATTAGGAAAGAACCTTTAGTGGGTGTCAGGAAAAGATGAGCTTGGTAATACAGAGGAACTCTAAAAAACATTTTATTCAGGAATCCTTGAAGATAACAAAGAGATAAACTATAGTACAATTTTCCTTTTCTACCTCAAATCAACTAGAAAACATCTCTAAATAGGAAAAATATTGCTGTGACAAAAAGAAAATAATAGAAAAAAACGAATATATTGGATTTTTAATGGAAAAAACTCAAATATTAGCTTACCAACCTGTTAATCTTGATTTCCTTCTTATCATCAAATCATTCTCCCATGACCTGGAGCTTCTCTGTTACCTTTTGTGGTGACTTTTATTTTAGACATTAACTTTTGGAGTCCAAGAAGCCAATCAACCCTCAGGCTTTATCTAATATAGGCAGAGATTGGTTGTGGAAGGGAGTTAATCTCAGGGAAGACTTTGTAGAAGTGGGAAGACCCTAGAAGCATAATTTTGTTACAGTTGCTTCATACTATACAGGAGAAAACAGCAGCCAATTTATCAATTATACTTTGAATAGTGTCTCCATTTTTGTTCTGAATTTTCTATGGTATCATTAAATGTGTTGATTTCTCACTTAACTAATTTCTATCAAAGAAATAACTGATATTTTCACTTAATTCTTTAATCTTCTTAATCATTTTTAGAGGTTATTACAGTTGCTAACAGAAATGAGAAAAAGCAGAGAAAAGACCCAAATACAAAAGTTTATCCATGTTTCCCTTGTGCAGTGTTGGAGGCTATTCTCAATCCCTTCATAAATAGCACCCGAGGAACCAATCACAGAGAGGAGAGTGGAACTTAGAAGAATAGGATTTACTATAGCAGCCTCATAGTAATGTCCCAACTGGCCATTCTCACCTTGAGAGCCACAAATCCCATCTAACTTCAATGATCTAATAGAAGAAAGAATAGGCATCAGAAGATAGAGGAAAGGCATACAGTTCTGGATCTATGGAAGGGAAAATATTGTTAGTAAGAAGGTTATTTACAGCAAAGATACTATGGGAAAATCAGCAGTAACTGATAAACATAGGTAGAAATTGACAAGGAGAAATGAATAATCAAAGAAGAAATGTTGTGTCCAAACTAGCTCTCTGGAGGATCTCGGTACCAGCTCGAGTCCTTGGTCTTAGAAGAGGAGTGATGAGGCGGGACTCACGTGGATAGTCAAACATGGAGTCTGTTTATTCCAAATTCTTTCAGCCTTATATATTCTAATACCCTTACATAACTGTAGCCCACTGCACGCACTAACTATATACTGTGCATAAGGGACCACATAAAAAACTTACTTTTGTGTGTAAATATCTCTTTGCCACTTGGTATCACTCTGCTTTAATTACAACACAGGTTGTCACTGTCCCCTGACTTCTCAGGAAGCCAAGATCCCTAAGGGGAGATGGGGAGCTGAATCAGACACTGTCAGTAGGTTCTCTCCGGGTTGAAGGGTCTTATCTCTCACCCAGAGTTCCCGCAATATCTGTGGCCCTCTACAAAGAAAGCCATTTCAACAGATATTTTACAACAAAGGGAATTGAATCAGAATTCTCTGAGGAAAGTGAAAGTATTAGCAAAAAAAAATTCTGCTAACCCCCTCCAAAATGATAATGTACACAGGATTTGGAATCAGGAAAATCTGTGCTTCAGATTCCTAACTCTGGACAAACTAATTAGCCTCTCTGTGCCTTAGTTTCATTTGTATTCTATGAGAATAGTTCAGAAGAGCAATTAAAGAATTCAATAAAAATACCAAAGAAATAAGGACAGAAATGAGAGTTCTTAAGAAATCAACATGCCACCCTTTGACCCAACAGTGTTTCTATTGGGTTTATATCCCAAAGAAATCTTTTTTTTTTTTTTTTTTGCTTTTTGCTGAGGCAATTGGGGTTAAGTGACTTGCCCAACGTCACACACCTAAGAAGTGTCTGAGACCAAATTTGAACTCAGGTCCTCCTGACTTCAGGGCTGGTGCTCTAACCACTGAGCCACCTACCTGCCCCCCAAAGAAATCTTAAAGTAGGGAAAGGGACCCACATGTGCAAGAATGTTTGTGGCAGCCCTTTTTGTAGTGGCTAGAAACAGGAAACTGAGTGGATGCCCATCAATTGGAGAATGGCTGAATAAATTATGGTATATGAATGTCATGGAATATTATTGTTCTGTAAGAAACAACCAGCAGGATGATTTCAGAGAGGCTTGAAGAGACTTGCATGAACTGATGCTAAGTGAAATGAGCAGAACCAGGAGATCATTATACACGGCAATAATACTATATGATGATCAATTCTGATGGGCATAGCTCTCTGCAACAATGAAATGTTTCAAACCACTTCCAATTGTTCAGTGATGAAGAAAGCCATATACACCCAGGGAGAGACCTGTGGGAACTGAGTGTGGATCACAACAAAGCATTTTCACACTCTATTGATGTTTGCTTGCATTTTGTTTTCCTTTTCAATTTTTTTTCTTGTAGATCCAATTTTTCTTGTACAGCAAGATAACTGTATAAATATGTATACACATATTTGATTTGTCATGTATTTTAACATAATTAGCATGTATTAGACTTCTTGCCATCTGGGGGTGTGGGGGGAAGGAGGGAAAAATTTGTAACAGAAAGCTTTGCAAGGGTCAGTGTTGAAAAATTACCCATGCATATGTTTTGCAAATAAAAAGCTTTAATAAAAATTTTTTTAAAAAAAGAAATCAACCTGCCTAAGAAAATAGAAATTTTAGAACAAAAAACAGAGATACTTTCCAAAATAGGAGACTCCTCAAGAAAGAGAATACAAGTGGGCTTGAAGAAATGCACAGGCAGGTTACTGATAATTAAAACAAAATCAAAAACTACAAGATTGGGAAAAAAAAAAACAAACAAACACAGACCACTGAGAATTTTATAACTTCTAGAAAAATATAATAGAAAACTTGAATAATATGCTTCAAGAAATCATGCAGCCAAAGTATCCAGAAATATTTTTAATAGAAGTCAGAGCACAAATTAAGAGCATCAATATGCCACCAATGGGAAAAGAGATTTAAGTTTAACTTACTAAGAAATACTTTAATCAAACTTCAGAATTACAATAATAAATGACAAATCTCATTAGCAATAAAGACAAAACCTTTCACATTCAAAGAATAACCAATCAAAATGACACACAATTATTTCTTGTTTACAAGAAATCAAAAGAAAAATTGGAATAAGATGTGCTAAAAAGCAAAGAAAATTGGTTGGCATTTAAAAATAGCATCCAGGAAAGCTGAGCCTAAAATATATGTATATGTATATATATATATATATATGTATATATACATCTTTACCAAAAAGTAATTATCAAACAATCAACAAGCATTTACTGTTTACAATGTATAAAGCATTATGGTAAGCTTTGGAAATACAGACAAAAATGACAGTTCCTGTCCTCAAGAAGCTTACTTTCAAATGGGGGAAATAAGCTAAATATTTACAAAATAAATACAAAGTAAATTTTTGATGATATTGTATCAGTGAGTCAGTGCTTAGGAAGAGCCACAGATAGAAAGTGAGTTTGGAAGAAAACGAGATTTTCAGAGACAGAAATGAGGTGGAAGTGCATCTGAGGCACTGAGGACAGCCAGTAGAAAGGATGATGATGGAAGATGGAGAGTTGTGTGCAAGGAATAGAAAGATGACCCATTTGGCCAGACTGTATAATGTGTGAAGAGAAATAATGTATAATAAAAGTCTTTAAAAGTTATAGAGAGGTAGGATGGGATTAGATTGTAAAGGGCTTTGAAAGCTATAAGAGGGAAGTTTATATTTGATCCTGGGGACAATAAGGTACCACTGTCGTTTATTGAGTAGGAGTATGACAGTCATACATGCAGTTTAGAAAAATCACTTTGGCTATTATATCAATAATGGATTTGGAAAGGGAAATGTTTGAGGCAAGAAGACTAAAAGGCTTTCGTAATAGTCTAAGTATGAGATGATGAAGCTCTGAACCAGGATAATTGCTACATTACTGGAGAGTAGTGATACATACAAAAGAGAGATAGTGTTGATACAAAAATGTCAAGATTTGTCAATTAACTGGATCCATGGGGTGAAGATAAATTTACAAACCCAGGGTTACAGACCAGTATATCTGAAAGAATGGTGGTTTCTTTAACAGAAATAGTGAACTTCAGAAAAGAGAAATATTGGGGGGAAAGGCAGTTTTGGATATGTAGATTGAGATATTTTTGTGTTAAGGACCACACCTAAGTGGGAAATCCAGAAAGCCTGTAAAAGGTTAAAGGGGACTGTGATATTAAGGGGCAGGTCAATTCTCCGAAAGCCCCCACAGCTGTTAATCATAACACACTTGAAGGAATTGCAAATCAGTCTTTACTGAGGCAGATGTTGCTTATGAATTGGGAATGAAATAAATCAGAGGGAAGAGGAGGTAGGTCAGAGAATGCAGCTGGCTCTGTCTCCTTGTATTATTATCATCCTCTCCCATGAAAGGATCTATTCTGCTGGTCAGAATTAGATCTCCAGCAGCCACTAGCAGATTGCTCCAGTAATCTGGAGCAGAATTTAGAAGATTCAATTTGATATTTGGATATGTAAGACTGGATGGAACTCAGGAGAGAAACTAGTGCTGAATATGTAGATTATCTACTTGGAGATAATTAAACTCCTGGCAGTTGATGTGTTCATCAAATGATTATAAAGAAAGAATAGAAGAGACATCCCAAGAGAGAGTACATAACAATTCAAGGGTGTGATATGAAAGAAAATGGTCAGGTGTGAGAGGGGAAAACTAAGAAAAAAAATGTTATAATAAGTCCAGTGAAGTGAGAATATATATGAAGAGAGAATGGTCAACAGTGTCAGATATTTCACAGAACTCAAGAAGGACAAGAATTTTAAAAAGAACATCAGATTTCATAATTGAAGATCTTAAGTTTAGAGAAGCAGTTTCGATTGAGTAAAGAGGTCATAAAATATATTGCAAAGGGTTTGTCATTCCTTTTATGAACATAGATAATTTATTAAATGTACAAATTGACCAAACAGAATTTTTTAATACTGTGTTATAGAATGAAAAACTCAGAAATGAAACTTTTTTTTAAATGTTGATAGTGCAGTGTCACTACTGGGCCTGTATTCCAAAGCGATCATAAAAGAGGAAAATGGACCCATATGTACAAACTGTTTGTAGCAGCCCTTTTTGTAGTGGCAAGGAACTAGAAATTGAGTGGATGCCCATCTGTTGGGGAACGGCTGCATAAGTTATGGTATATAAATGTAATGGAATATTATTGTTGTATAAAAAATAATGAACAGACCAATTTCAGAAAAGGCTGGAAAGACTTACATGAACTAATGTTGAGTGAAGTGAGCACAGAACCAAGAGAATATTGTAGACATAACAAGATTATAATGTGATGATCAACTGCAATGGATTTGACTCTTTTCAACAATGCAATGATTCCAGGCAATTCCAATAGACTTGGGATTGGAAATGCCAGTCATATCCAGAGAGAGAACTGTGGAGACTGAATATGGATAAAAGCATGGTATTTTCAACTATTGTTTATTTTTTTCTTTTGGCTTGATTTTTCTTGTATAACATAACAACTAACAAAACAACTATGTTTAAAAGAATTGCACATATTTAACCAATATCAGATAACTTGCTGTTTGGGGGAGGAGGAATATCAGAGAAGGAGAGAGAAAAATTTGGAATACAAAGTCTTAAAAATGTATGTTGAAAACCATCTTTACATGTATTTGGGAAAATAAAATACTATTGAAAAATTTTTTAATTAAAAAATTGTTGCTAGTGCTTGAGAAAGTTATGAATACAAAGTAGAAGAATATTTTTGCTTTTACAAAAACCCACAATGACATTATATGAGTCACACTAAGAAAACAATGAGAATACCAATGTGTTAAAGAATCTAAATGTATGATAAAATTTTTTTTGAAAGACAGTGTTACAATGGAAAGAGTGTTATTGTAGTATCAGAGGACATGGGTTCATGGACAAGAGTCATCTTCAATTCTTACTATTTATTGCAACCTTAGGTAAGTCATTGAGCTTTCTTAGTCCTCAGCTTCCTCATCTGTAACATAAGAGTATTGAACTAAGTCATCTTTGTTGGACCTTCCAGATCTAAATCTATCATCCTATAATCCCATAAGAAGAAATAAAATTAATATTTCAGAAAAAAAAACCCATTTCATTCTTATCATTGTTGTTGGTAAGACAACACAAAGGAACTCTTTGGACACAGAAGAGAATAAGAAAGGTTGGGATCCAAGAAAAGATACATCAAAACTTAAGAAAAGAGGTAGATAAGAGATTTTCAATTTTTTTCTATGCTTTTGAGGTAGTGAGAGGAGGGAGAAAAGGTAAAACAGTGTAGCAGATCAAACAAATCACAGAGCAAGTTAAGTCCTGCTAACAGGGAATGTTCTAGCAACAGTGCAACTTTACTATGAGTGGTGGTAAGATACATGTCTTATAAAGAATTCTTGGTGGGGGGACTTGGGGATATGGACTATTTCATGACAGGTATCTCTAACATGAAGTCATGAGTTTTATTAGTTGCTTTCATTAGGAAGAAAAAAATGGTTGTCACTGTTACATTTGAAAATTAAGGTAGTCTGAGAGACAATGATTTGAGCATGGTCAATTTATTAGTTAGGCTAGAAGTAGCTAATAAATTAAGTCTAAGACCTCTTAATAAGCAACTTGAGGTAGGCTTACTAGCCTTCATATGGGTTTGGGAAATATAAGAGAACAAAGAACAGAGTTGAGTAGATGAGGAAGACAACATGACTAGTTACAGGATAGAAAATCTCAACATTTTTGGTTACAACATCCTTGTTGTACAAAATTTTGTACAACACAAAAATTTTATGGTACAAAAATGTTTGTGGCAGCCCTTTTTGTAGTGGGAAGGAACTAGAAACTGAGTGGATGCCCATTAGTTAAGGAATAGATGAATAAATATGATGAAATAACATTATTTTTTAAGAAATAATCAGCAGTGTGGAAAGGATAACTAATACCTGGCTGGACAACAGGTGAGGGGATGTACCATTTTGTTGAGTTGCTGCCCAGGGCTGGTCTCCTGTGAGTAAGCTCCCTTACTTAACCTAATAAACTCTAATAAATCTACACATATACACCAAAAGAAAAAAAAGAAATAATCAGCAGGATGGTTTCAGAAAGGCCTGGAAAAACTTAACATGAACTGATGCTAAGTGAAGTGAGTAAAACCAAAAGAACATTGTATACAGCAACAACAAGGTTATGCGATGATCAATTCTGATGGACATGGCTCTTTACAACAATGAAATGATTCAAGCCAGTTCCAATGGACTTGTGATAAAAAGAGCTATTTGCTCTATCACAGAGAAGAGGACTGTGGGGACTGAGTGTGGATAACAACAGTATTTTCACCTTTTTTATTGCTGTTTGTTTACTTTTTGTTTTATTAGTATATTTTTTCATTTTTGATCTGATTTTTCTTGTGCAATATGATAACTGTGGAAATATTCATAGAAGAGCAGGATATAATTAACATATATTGGGTTACTTGCTGTCTAAGGAAGGGGATGAGGGAAAGGGAGGGAGAAAAAATGTGAAACACAAGATTTTGCAAGGATGAATGTTGAAAACTATGCATATATTTTGAAAATAAAAAACTAAAAAACAATATAAAACAAAAAACCAAGGAACATTGGCTAGCACCCATGTAAAGCTAATAATCACCTTTCTCTGACAATTAAGAAATGTTAATTGTTTTATGGGACCCATCCACAAATTGTAATCTTTGCTAGGGAATCAAAGCTATCAAATTTGCTGTCCCCTTAGAAGAGATAAAATCTCCCCTAATTGTTCAAGGATGGACAAAGACAGATGAAATTTATTTTGGTGATGATAACAAATTAACTTGTAACACTTAAAGATAACAAATAGATGTCCCAAAAGTATTTCAGGGTCTACCAGTGTGAGAAATAACAACTTTTCTTTTAATTGTACCTTTAAGCTAACTAGAAGGAAAATCAAATTCCTAAGCTGAACTCAAGAAAAAGTGGCATTAGGTCGATGAAGCCTCAAAATCAATACTGAATAAAATCAATTACATTGTAGAATCAATACAGTAGAAAAGAAAGTAATATTTTGTTCTCTTCAGTACTCTTTGAGGAGGATGACACTTGAGCGGGTTGAGCAACAAGAATAAAGTTCACAGGGTCAGAAGGATGATAGCTTGACAATAAAAGATATTCAATGAAGGAAGAGATTAAGAACTATTAGGTAGTTCCTTTCACTTGGGTTATAGAGCATTTCTTATTGTGCTCCTGGCCTTCATTCCTGTGAATGTTCTAAAATATACTAGAAGTAGAAAGGGGGTAGAATAAAAACATTATTTCTTAGAAAGGAACATTGCAAAGTAATATCACTAAAATTAACAGAAATCATCAAATTCCCCTTCCAGATTGATTTTTCTTTTGATTAGATAAAAGAGGCCATTTTCTGCCTCCTTTTTTATGTAGCTTTATTCACTGATTGGATGCTGTTTCAGTCCTATTAAAGAATTTAGCTTAAAAAGGCCAAGGGCTCCTACTGCATTCAGGGCCATTTTCAATTGTCCTCTCTTTATTTTGTCACTGGAACCCAGATGAACCTAGAGGAGAAAGTGAGGCTGATGACTTTGCACAGCGCTTCCTCACTTGCATGTCATGGCATCATATCCCTGATGACTCTCTGAGAACAAAGACCCACCATCAACAACAAAAATTGAAATTAAGGAAATGGATGAATGGATGGAGGCAAGAGTGAGTGTGAGCAGACAGGATTATATATCATGCTCTTTTTGAGCTGAGAAAGGGAAGGAAGGAGACAAATTATGCAAGAATAAAACTAAACTCAAAAAAATTCATGATTGAGCAGTAAAACAGGAAGAAGGCAGAATTCAGAGGAGACTGAGCTCAGATTAGTGAAAATAAGACAATTTACAGAGATTAAGTACTGACTTTAAATATATATTTACTATATTTTTGCATATGTTTATAATATCTCTGTGCCCTAAGACATGATCTGTTTTTGCAGAAGTTCCATGTATGTTGAGAAATATGTATATTTTTAAAACTCTCCCATTTAGAAAATGTTATAAGTCTTTAGCTCTAGTTGCTCCAGCAATTTGTTCAGTTTGCTAAGTTTTATTGCATATCTTTTATATAGACTTATCTAAAACTGAGAATAGGATATTGAAATCCCCTACCACTCATGTTATTTTCTGTGTCATCTTTTAGTTCCATTAATTTTTCCTTTTTATTAATTTACAGGCTGAATCATTTGGAACAAATACATTTGATGTTGATATTGTTATCTGTTTATTATCTATGATTTGTGTTATCAATGATTTTTTTTTCTTTTTCTCTTTTTTCTTTTTTTTTTAATTAAAGCTTTTTATTTTCAAAACATGTGGACAGATAATTTTTCAACATTGACCCTCGCATAGTCTTGTGTTCCAAATTTTTCCCCTCCTTTTCCCCATTCCCTCCCCTAGATGGCAAGCAATCCAATATATGTATATGTTAAAATACATGTTAAATCCAATATATGTAAACATGTTTATACAATTATCTTGCTGCATAAGAAAATTCAGATCAAAAAGGAAAATGAGTAAGAAAACAAAATGCAAGGGAACAACAACAAAAAGAGTGAGAGTGATATGTTGTAATCCACACGGAGTTCCCACAGTCCTCTCTCTGGATGTATGTAGATGGCTCTCTTCATCACAGGATCACTGGAACTGGTCTCAATCATCTCATTATTGGAAACAGTCACATCCATCAGAATTGATCATCATATAATTTTGCTGTTGCTGTGTACAATAATCTCCTGGTTCTGCTTACTTTACTCATTATCAGCTCATGTAAGTCTCTCCAGGCCTCTCTGAAATCATCATGCTGGTTGTTTCTTATAAAACAACAAAATTCCATAACATTCATATATCATAATTTATTCAGCCATTCTCCAATTTATGGGCATTCATTTAGTTTCCAGTTTCTTGCCACTACAAAAAAGGGCTGCCACAAACACTTTTGCACATGTGGATCTCTCCCTCCTTTAAGATCTTTTTAGGATATAGGCCCAATAGAAACATCGCTGGATCAAAGGGTATGCACAGTTTGGTTATTTATGATTCTTTTAGCATAATATGGTTCCCTTTTTATGTTTTAAATGTTTGGTTTTGTTTTGATAAGCCTTATTTTAACTCACTTTAAATTTTTTTTTGACTTTTTCCAACTTTAAAAAGAATAAATACACACACACACACATACACATATATACAATCTGAAGACACACTTATTTTATATATTGTACATGTATAATATACATATATAGTGAAAGTATTTAATGGAAGAAAAAACAAACCTGACAATTGCAATCCTAAATGGTAAATACTAAATTCCCACTAAAAGGAAGTGGAAGAATGAATTTTTTTTAAAAAGCAAAAGCAATACTCAACAATTCATTGTATACAAGAATCATATAGACACATTACAAAGTGAAAATGAGGAGATGGAACAAAATTCTTATGCCTTACAGTACTGTAAAGAGCAACAATAAAAATTCACAATATCAACATAGATTTATAAACAAAATTACATTTAAAAGCATCATGAATAATGAAAAAATAACTTGAAGTATTTGCCAAATGATATAACACTTAAAATTTTAAAAGAAAGGCTAGGGAAATTGCAAAAAAGATATAGATAGCACTATAAAATCACATTATTTTTGTAATGGACTTTAATATTTCTCTCACTCATCTTAAATCCAAGGAGAAGAATACAGAGCTGAAGAAATTTATTAGGAAAACTATCTTGGATACTTGTGAATGGAAATGAACAAAATTTTCATATTTTTTAGCATTCTATTGTACATTTACAAAAATGTACTATGCTAGGAATTGTAAATAAATTAAAAAAGGTATAAGTATATACTTTATTATAATAATAATTAATAAAATAAGTGTGAACAAAAGAAACAAGCCTAAATGTAAACTAATTATATAGTTATACATATACTATATGTGGGTCAAAGAAAAATTATGCAAATAATAAATAATTATATTAAAAATAATAAAAAAATTAAGATCATTGCCAAAACTCTGACACATAAAGTCATTCTCAGAGAAAAATTTGCAACTCTGAAAATGTATTAACTAAATAACAGCAAAACAAAGAATCAATAAATGAAGTATTCAGCAAAAGACAGGAAAACATTGAAGGTAGAAACTCTAAAACATACAAAATAAAACACTTTTAAAAAAAGGAGAAATATAAAAACATGAAAATAAAAATATTATGAAATTGATATGTAAATGATGAATAACTATTTTTTAAAATACTAAGTCAGTTGACTATTGACTAACCTAATCAAGGAAAAATGTGAGGAAATTTAAATTAATTAAATTGTCAAAAACAACTATGTATAATGACATACACATATACACTAATTTTCAATAATACTTTATTTGGAAAATATACGTAAAAATAGTTTTCAACATTTATTTTTGTAAGATGTTATGTTCTAAACTTTTCTCCTTCTCTCCTTTCCCTCCTTCCTCCCCAAGAAAGCAAGTAATCTGATATAGGTTAAACATATGTAATTATTTTAAACATATTCCCATATTTATGGCATATTTTTTTAAAAAACTAATAATTCAAAGGAAAAGAAGAACTTCTACAAAACATGAAATAACTAAACTAAAGATCCTTGGTATTTAAATTCATTATTTTTGACTGCTCAGGATTTTGGTGTTCTGTTTTTTTCTCTTTTGATTTGGAACCTTTGGATTCTAGCCATGATTTTTCTTTGGAATTTTCATTCTGAGGTTTCTTTTTGGAGGAAACAGGTGGATTCTATTTTTACTTGTTTTCTAGTTCTAAAAGTTCTGAGAAATTTTCATTTGTAATTTTCTAAACATAGTATCCAGACATTTTTTCCTGAACATAATTTTCAGGTTGTCTAATACTTATTAGATTCTTTTTCTTTGATCTATTTTCTGTGTTACTTGATTTTGATATTATATTTATTAGATTTTTTTTTGTTTAAAAAAATTGGCTTTCTTTTACTATTTCTTGTATTTTTGAGAAGTTGTTTTTTCCTGGCTCATTCTAATTTTTAGGGCATTCAGTTTTTGAGTTTTTCTACCATATTGTCTAAAATGTTAATTTTCCTTGTTATTCTTTTTCTTCCTAGCTTTTTCATTCTAGGACTTTTCCCTTCCCTCCCTCTGGGGCTTTACTTGTGAGTTCATTCACTGTTGTCTTCGAATAGGTTTACCCATTTGTTGGGTTTACCCTTTTGTTATCTCTCAACCAAGGTATCTTCTCATATTATTTGGTGTTTTCTTTGGTTTACTCATTGTGGGGTCTATGCTTTGATTATAGAGCTTAAGCTCTATAATTGAATTATGTGGGCTAGGTCTATCTGGTCCTAAATATCATAGGTCACCTTTCAAAGGACTCTGGCATTGCTTTGGTGCTATGGAGTCCCTCTTCCCATAGGACTCTGGTTCCTTTCCTGTGGTTCCTGCTAACCCTTCCTTATCCACTGATTCTGGGCTTGGGGGTATGGGGTATTCCTGTGCTGAAACCCCACTATAAGTTTCAGGGATTCTGAGACTGGGTTTTCCCCATTGCTTGGATTGAGATCCTGGTGCCATTGGACCCCAGCCTTAAGGCTGATCTCTCTTGCTAGCCTTGTCCTGGATTCAGCACCCTTGTCTGGCAGTGCAGTGTTCTGGGAGTGTCCTGAAACCTGCTCTCTAAGGCAGGGGTGAGGAAGGCTGAGGTCACCTGGTTTGGGCAATGCTGAGTTGTACCTGCTCTAGAATGCCTACAGTAACTTACCCTAAGGCCTTGCCATGGGGACTTGATGATGTGTGAACTCAGGAAGGAAGTACTGGCCCTAAGTCTTCAGAAGTGACTACCTACTCTGTTCTCTGGCTGTAGATCTCAACTGCCCTGAACAGCTTGTCTATTCCAGGATTTCTGTAGATATTCAGGGATCACCCTGCAGATTGCTGATTTGGGGTAGGTATAAGAGTCTGGAGATGATGTGTTTTAGTTTTTTTTCTTTGTCCTTTAGTAGAGTGATGCATCTCTAAGCCTTGATTTGGAGTCTTTTTAGAGATCTAGGATTCTCTGCATCTTAGTATACCAGCTACTTCCCACAATTGCTTCATCTGGGAATTCTTTTTTAAACTAGTGAAATCACAATCCCGTATCTATCTCTACCTTTTCAACAATAAAAGGGTTTAGCCTTAGGATTGTGAAAGGTGTCCTGATTTGGGAGTCAGGAAACCTGTATGTGGGTCTTAGCTTTGATAATAAGTTACTACTAAGTCTGCAAAAAAGAAAATCCAGGTTCCTGAGCTGTGGAACTAGGTGACCTTCTGAATGCCTTTCTAGGTCAGATGTCTATAACTTTTTATTTCTTTCCCCTCTAATGCTAATATTTATAACGTTTAGAGCTAATTGAAGGAAATGGACAGCTTTGGAAGTAGTAGGTCTTCCATAAAGTAAAATTCTTTAAGCAAAGACTAAATGACCACCTTTCAGGAATGAAGCATCATGGCAATGAAAACAGCCCTGTTTTTTGGAACCAAGAGATAGATTAAATGGTAAATCACTTAATCTTTCTGAGACTCATGTTCCTAATCTGTAAAATGGGACTTATATTATCTGTCACATTTATTAAACAGCATTTTGTGGGAATCAGTTGTTGTAATGCATAAACATAAAAGCACTCATGTAAATGTCAGCCAGCATTATTATTTTGCAGAGAGGATTTTTGTTCAGATAAGTATTAGGCTAAATGACCCCTGAGGTTTCTTTCAACTTGGAGAGTCTGTGATGCTTTATAATAGCTTATATTTTGTAATGATTTGGGTTTATAAAACATTTCCCTCAAAGAACTAGGTGACTTTATTAATATTCTCATTTTATAAAAGAGAAAATTGAGGCAGAGATTGGTTAAGAGCCTTGTTAGGATCAGACAGTGATTAAGCATCAGTGTAACAATTTTTAGTCTTATCTGCTGATTTTAAGACCAATATTTGTTTCCAATATACCATATTGCCTACAGTCCATGTTCTAAGATTCCTTCTAGCTCTAGTTTTATCAAGCAAAAGCCTTGGTGGACTGATTAATGAAACATTGAATAGATGGTTGGTGAATGACTGTCTTTTTAGTTTTAGTTGAAATATAGGATGACTGCTTGTTCATTGGAGAAACCCAGTCCCTGGAGAAAAAAAAAAGTGATATGAGCACATATTACTCTAAAAGAAGTGGGAAGTCGACTAATAAGATGGTTTATTTTATCCCTTCAACTGCATGGTCCTCTTTCTTCATTTCTTTGGGAATTTAACTTGTTCAAATTGCCTGCAGGTGTCTCTGAAAGTGGTTAATGTGTTTATAATATTAAGCATGTGCTTTTTGCCCCAGGCTCATTAGCCCATTTCAGAAATACACAGTGTTTTATAAATGGGGCAGCTGCAGCTCTGGCAATTTTATGGTGAATAGATGAACCAGGTGCAAGGTTGAGATATGTGACCCCATCTGATGGCAAAGGCTGAATATCATTTTCACTAAAGAAGAGTCTTTGGAATGTGCAATGTTGTCAATTAATATTAAAATGATGTTGAATGGAGTAGATAACTTAAATTCCACTGGGTTTTCCCTGATTCTCTCCCTATCCCCCCAGAAAAACCCCTCTGTATCATTATTTGGATTATAACCAGGGATCAGGTTTGTGATCTTTAGCAGCTAAATGAAATTTTAGGTCCTTTTCAGAGATGAATTAAGATATGGGATTAGGATTTAGTAATTGCATAATTATGAAAATGAAGCTATTTATAGTTACAATTCTTTTTCTCTCATAGATGAATACAAATTTTTTTTTGGTGGCTCAAATATCTATAAAGATCACTTGAGTATGATTGATCTCCTAAAAACCAAAGGGTTATGATCAGAGAATCTTATAATCCAGAGTTGGAAGGGACCTTTGAGGTCACTTAGTCCAGCTTTCTATAAAATAGAAAAATCTTTTCTACCCAGTTTTCTGAATGGTAGTTATTTAAATAGCTTCTTGAATATTTCAGATAGTAAGAACCTTACTTCTTACCCAAGGTTAGCACATTTTAAAAATCAGAACACCTCTTTCCCCCTGGCCAAAGCAGTTGAAATTATAAGCCCTAGCTTTAGCTTCTAGTTTCTACTTCAAAATTTACAAAGAATTGATATTAATAACAGTTTAGTAGTCAACTAAATACAACTGGATTCTAATCCCTACTTTTGCCACTAACTGAATGTTTGGCCTAAGATAAGTGACTAATATTCTCAGAATCTTTTTTTTCATTTATAAAATGTGAAGATCAAACAAAATAATGAATTATAGAATCCTAAAATAGCAGAGCTTGAAGAGACCTAAAGTCCAAATCATGTCATTTTATAAAGCACTTCCTATCCCTAATTTTTAGTTTCCTCATCAATAAAACAAGTAAATGGAATGAAAACACCCCATTTTGTTCTGATTATGATTATCAGCATTCATTCATATATCTGCCATCTTTAGGAAAGGAATTATTCACACATAAATAAATAAAACTTACAGATAACTAAAGTGTATCCTTTCAACAATAGCAGGACAAAAATTTGCATTTATATAGAGCATTGCAATTTACGAAACGCTTTCACATCTATTTTTAAATTCAACAACCATTTATCATGTTCCTACTTTATACATGGCATTGTTAGATCCTGAGGATGCAAAAAAAAAAAAAAAAAAACAAATCAAAATTTTAAAAAACCCAGAAAAACCCCAACCCTCTCCCCAAAAAACCCATCCCTACAGAATAGGTCTTAAGAAGCTCTTAATCTACCTTGTGCCTATGGCATTTTTTCAAGATATAATGTGATAAAGCCAAAAGGGAGAATCCCAGAGTACTCTAGAAAATTTTATTGAGAAGAAAAATTACTTTCACTGGAGCAATCAGGGAAAGTTCTAAAAAGGTCCTTCGACCTTGAAAGAGGATGTAAATAGATGGAGATGAAGAGAGTGTATTCTAAACATTAGAGACAGTATGTTCATTGATCATTTGATCCTCACAGCCACTCTCCAAAGTAGACAGTGTCTCGGTATTACAGATGAGGGAACTGAGGATAAGAAAAAGGAAGTGACAGCATAGAATTTTAGGTTTTAGAGCTGAAAGAGTCCTTAGATTAATCAACAAACATTAAGTGCCTGCTATATGCTATGCATTGTGCTAGATGATGAGATATGAATACAAGAATGAGATAGTCACTATTCTAGAGTTTACATTCTACTAAAGATGATCTAGTTCAATGCTGCCTTCCTTTTACAAATGGAGAAACTGAGCCTCAGAAAGGAGAAATGCCAACTTAAGGTCACAAAATGAATGTGACAGAGCCAGGTATTAAATCCACGTCAAGTATGCTTTTAAGGATCAGTTCTGCCTGAGAAAGTAAGATGGCTACTCATGAGAAGATTGACCACTGAAATTCTGGCACCCTTGGTAATGTGATAAAGTCATATGTCATACAGCTTAGTGGAGAGACTGGAGTCAGGACAACCTAGGTTCAAACCTCATCTTAGACACTTATTTGCTGTGTGACCCTGCAAAAATCACTTAACATCTCTCAGCCATTATTTCTTCACCTGTAAAATAAAAATAATAGTATTTACCTCAGGTATATTATGAGGATCAAATTATTAAAAGAGACACAGATTGCTTAAGTGTCATGCTGAGGGCCATATAGGTAGGTAAGTGTCAGAGACTGAGGACTCAAAACTCAAGTTTTCTGATTTACATTATTTTTGCAAATTTGAAAGCATTATATATGTGTCAGCACTCCGTCCTCCCCCCCCTCATGGTTTAATAATGAAATGACTATGAGAGGAGAAGCCCATCAACTTAAAGACCTTGAAAGAGCACATTTAATACCAAGGTGATCTGAACCAAACATTGTATACTTTATTAGGGACTCTTTCAGGGTATGAAATCCTTTTATAAGTTTAAAAACATGTGGTTATTCTCTATTGACATTTGCTTGCATTGTGTTGCCTTTCTCTGATTCTTTTTTTTTTTTTTTTGTAGATAGGATTTTTCTTGCATAACTTGTCAAGCATTTCAACATTATTAACATGTAGTGGACTTCCTGCCATCTAGGGGAGGGGAGGGGACTGGGGGTAAAATTTGTAATGGAAAGCTTTGTAAAGATCAATGCTGGGGAACTACCCATACATATGTTATACAAATAAAAAGCTTTAATAAAAAAAATTAAAAAAAACGTGGTTATTTTCTAACTGAAGATCGTGAGCTGACACTTCTAGGAATAATGCAGACTTTCCTTCTGGCTCAAAAGATTAGCAACAACATCACCACTGTAAGAGACCAGATTACCTCAGAACTTTCGTGTATTCTAAATTCCTGGTTCCCTTTGGAGAAGAAAATGATATAAAAGAAATGGCAGAGCTCATAAAGTCCAAGATAAGAATGAAAGCAAAGGTGCAAATATGAGTCTTCCATAGCTAGGCTGCTTCTTCTTCTTCTTCTTTTTTTCTTTTTTTTTTTTTTTGCTGAGGCAATTGGGGTTAAACCCAGGGTCACACAGCTAGGAAGTGTCTGAGACCAGATTTTAACTCAGAGTCCTCCTGACTTCAGGGCTGGTGCTCTATCCACTGCACCATCTAGCTGCCCCTAAAGTCTTTTTTTGGGGGGGGGGAGGCAGGGGGAGTTCTGTGACCTAGGAAGTGTTAAGTGTCTGAGACCAGATTTGAACTCAGGTTGTCCTGACTTCAGGACTGGTGCTCTTATAGCTAGGCTTCTTAAACTTTTTCCACTCGTGATCCCTTTTAGCCCTAGAAATTTTTACATGGCGCCGGGTATATTGGTATATAAAACAGGTATACAAATCAAAATTTACTGATAATAAATCATAATTTTGTGATACCTACATTCAGTTACAGGAACGGATATGGGGTTGTGAACCACAATTTTTCAGAAGATGGGTTCTGTAGAATCATTCTACCCTCTTCCAACTGAACTCAATAAACATTTAATAGCTTATATCTGCATCACACTTTTAAGATTTGTAAAAATAATTTTTCTACCACAATCATGTGAGTTGTAGGTCTTTGATTTCATCAGGATCATGGTGAAGAATTTCTATTACTAATGCCACCTGACCACTTTTTTTTTTTTTTTTTTTTTTGACAGGATATCTCTCACTAGCTTGGGAAGACAAGAAAGAAATTTGTATGATAAAAGCATCAGGATTTAGCACATCTTACTCTGGTCAAACCAGACTTATTCTATCCCCTAAAGGGATTTCTTTTTTTTTTTTTTTTTTGCTAAGGCAATTGGGGTTAAGTGACTTGCCCAGGGTCACACAGCTAGGAAGTGTCTGAGATCAGATTTGAACTCAGGTCCTCCTGACTTCAGGGCTAGTGCTCTGTCCACTGCGCCACCTAGCTGCCCCCCCTAAAGGTATTTCTTAAGAAAATAGCTTAGGAGCAGATAGGTGGCATAGTGGATAGAGTACCAGCCCTGAAGTCAGGAGGACCTGAGTTCAAATTTGGCCTCAGACACTTAACATTCCCTAGTTGTGTGACCCTGGGCAAGTCACTTAACCCCAATTGCCCCAGCCAAAAAAAAAAAAAAAAAAAGAAAAGAAAATAGCTTAGACCTTCTTCTATCTTCCTTTCTGGAAATACTCAATTTTAAAGAGTTGCTTAATTTAAACCTTGAGAGGTTAAATGGCTTGCCAGTATGTGTCGGAGGCAAATCTTGAAACCCAGGTCTTGCTGACTGATAACAGCTCTATAATTCTTATAGCATACTGGTTTTCATTGTTAGCATAATTATTCCTATTTCAGATAATTAAACTGAGATTCTAAGAGATTACATGACTTGTCTTTAATTAGGCACATCTGGAAAGTGACTGAAGCAGAATTCCAGTATTCCTTTCTTTGTTTCTTTTTGGTGTCCAGACATGATGGCTTTGATGGAGAGTTTGCCCAAGCAAAGGGTCATAGTAGAGAAAAGTTGATTTGAGGTCATGAGGATGTGGCTACATTTTATTATTGTTTGAACAAATCTGTAACTTCTAAAAAATATATGGATTAGGAGGAATTAGGAAGTTAAAGTCTAAAGTGGAAAAGACTCTAAAGGGACATGATTACTGTCTACAAACATTTGTACAATTGTTAAACAATAAAGAGATTTCTTAGGCTCCAGAAGGCAAAACTAGGACCAGTGGGCAGAAGCTATCAAGAAACAGATATACTGTTTCATATATTATTTATAGACATGCATATTAGCAGCAATATAAGCTCAATGTGAGGAAGATCATCCTAAAAATCATTTGTCCAATAATGGAATGAACTGCCTTGGGAAATAGTAGATTTCTCATTATTGAGCCAAAGATGGATAGCCTGTTGTTAGTGATCTTGGAGAGAACTCATTTCTGTTAGACTACAGAAAGAAAGAAGGAAGAAGAGGATTTGGATTTGAATTTACCTATGTGACCTTGGAAAAATCATTTTATTGCATAAGGCCTCAGATTTGCTCAGTTGTAAAATAAGAGAGTTGAATTAAATGAATTAATGGAGAACCCTTTATGGTTCTTTATGGGATTTCTTCCACAGCTAACATTTTATCTTCTAAGATCTCTTTCAGTTCTAGCATGTTGGAAGATATTTTGTTGTAAGTTCTCTTATAACTTCAAATCCTATGATTTAGTCACTTTCAAATCTAAAATTCTATAATTTGATGAATCTATGCTTCTTTGATAATCTCCTTTGAAATTCTTTCATGTATTTCTCTCTTCATCAGAAATACTTTGTCAGGAGATTGGGGGAAAAACTCTATTACAGGCAAATGAATTTTACCTATAAAATTCACTTTCTTCTTCAGCTGAGCAAGCCATATTCACTAGAGTGGAATATATAGACAAGTCCTAAAATCTTTTTGTGAAGGAAAGCTATATCTGGATTTAAACATGTTGCAAAAGGAAAAAAAATCAATATTCTACTAGGCTTATTATAAAGTGTCCTTAAATTGCTTACAGACATGCAGGTTAGCAGCAAGCCTCTTGTGAAAAATGACCTTTTTTTTTTTTTTTTTTTTTTTTTTTTTGAAAGTTAAGAGGTCTCTGACTAGCTTGGGAAAACTTGACAGAAGAATTTTAGATGATAAAAGCATTAGGATCTAACCCCCACAGGTATTTCTTAAGGAAATAGCTTGGACCTCTTTTTATCTCCCAGTCTGGAAATACCTAATTTTGCTCTGACCCAAGATTCATCAATACCATTCTCAGATCCATTACCTGACTAAAAAAGAAGTGGTCTAGGAGTCAGAACACTTGAGACCTCACCTGGAGTTTGGCCTCTTGACCCAGTGGCCAAATCACTTCAATTCTCTGTGCTTCAGTTTTCTGCCCATTGCACAAGGTTGTTGGGAGGAAAGTGCATTGTAAACTAAAAAGTGTCAGAGAAATAATATTAATATTTCATATTTCTTTGTTGCTTTCTGGTTTATGAAGTATTTTTTTCACAATACCCTATAAGATAAAAGAGTAATTATTTATCACTTCATTTTATAGATGAAGAAACTGGGACTCAGAGAGCAATGTGGGTAATTATTATTTTGCATCAGCCTCAAATTCTTATCCTATTTTCAGAAACTTAACTGTTCTTTCTTATGACATACTTTTCTACATTCTCTCCATTGAGCTTTATGTAGATTTCCCCCCAAAATCTGATGTATTTTCTCTAAATATTAAAAACAAATCAATAGTAGTTCCAAGATTGCAAAATGTACAAGACCCAGGAGTTGAAAATAAATGAGAAAAACATACTATGAATCTCACTATATTATATTCATTAATTTATTTGTCCCTTTAACAAATTACTAAATGCTGAGTATATGCAATTCTAGCCAATGGCAGTCATACAAAGAAAATTAGAAGAAATTTCTTGCCTTAAAGAAAGCTTAAAAAATGTGAGCTGTTACTTATACATACTAAGTAGAAATTATATGATATATAAAAATAAGATGTTCTCATTTAAGAAGAGGGATTATTATTTTTTTGAGATTAGGGGAAACAGTGGAAAAATTAGTGTTTGAACTGGATCTTGAAGGATGGCTGTATACTCTTAGTGTAACCCATTCAACATTAACTAAGAAAAATGCTGCATACATAATTTTAGCAAGAAAGAGATATTCTTGTTTCAGCAATAAAAATAGTTCAGATAGCACTTAGCTCAGCACAAAGGCATATTAATATGAAACTTTTAGCATGTTTTCATTTGAAATTATGTAAATAAAAATTCTATGAATATTATCCCTATTTTACAGATAAGGAAATGGAGGCTTAAAGAGATGAGATCACCACCCCTCATTCCAGTCCAAAAGCTGTTAATGGGCAAAACTACAATTGGGCTTGAAGCCAGGGCTTGTGGGCCAAATGTGATGTTCTGTACTTTGAAATTCTAAAGCAAAAATGCCATTTTATGTAAGGAGGGGGAAAGAGTTATATTCACCAACTAACCAAAGAGAGATTCTTTCCTAATTTCTGGGAGAACTTTATCTTGATATTTAAATCAAGCAGTGGATATTTCATTTTAATTTTCATAAACTTTCAACTAATAATAACTGACATTTCTTTAAAGTTTTGCAATAAGCTTTATGTATATTACCTCACTTGAAGCTCACAACTCTGAGGTAGGGACTCTAGGTGTTATATTTTGAGATTCAGGAAAATTAAGTGATCAGCCCATAATTCCACAATTAGTATCTGAAACAGAATTTGCACCCAAATTTTTCTGACTCTCAGTTCAGTGCTTTATACATTATACTTTGCTATTTCTCAGGATATGAATCACAAAGAATTGAGTTTTAGCCCTAACTTTAAATGTGACACTCAAAAGCCATGTTCATGTTTTTGCCCACTGAAGTATATCGTAAAATCTGACTTTCAAAGATTTTTAGATAGGTATTTACAGAGTTGAATTTCAGACCTTTAAAAAAAAAGAAAAAAAATCATTTGTAGGTTAAACAAATCTCAACTTTTAAGTTAGCAAACAATCAATGTTGGGAATTTATAATTTTAAGGGAGTTGAAGGGCTAATAGGAACTTTACTCTCTTCTTGAATGTGGATTTCAGCTTGCCCAGAGCTGTTGATGCTCTAAAGAAAGAATTTCTTACTGATCAGGGGGTGATACATAAGATATAGTACAGTATATCCAGGAGATAAACTTCTGAAAGATTATGTGTACATGTAAAAGATGACTTAGTAGATAGAATAACATTGTGTGTTATAGAATTTACTTGTGGCAGCATCTTAGAAACTAAAAGGTTAAGAGTTCATCTAGTCCAAAACTAATTTTATGAAAGAGGGAGTTGTCGAAAAGAAGTTAAATGATTTGTCCAAGATCATATAACTGGTTAGAGGCAGAAGTAGAACTTGATCTCAGCACTTTTGGGTTTCTAGTCCTGCCTTTCCTTCTCACCACATCCCCCTATTATCCAGTTCTCTCCCTCTGTTAATACAATTTAAGATTACATTTCCTTTTTCTGGTAGCTGGATCACATTGTTTGATCACATTGACCTTATAGACTACAAATACCATGAAATCTTTTTTTCCCACATAAATTGCTTTCTATTGTCACTTTCCCTTATCTTATCTTTGTGCAATTGATTGTAACTAAAAGCAAGTTCAGCCCAGGAGGTGAATATCAGAAAACCAGTATATTTCACTTCATATAAAAACCATGTTATAATAATATCTTTTAAAACTAGAGACATCAAACAAGAATCCTCATGTCCCAGTGATGCACTGCTAATTTCTTTATCATAGCCAGAGGAAGCTAATTCCTGTATAGGCCTAGATGCCAATGATTTTGATTAGCCTCTATTACCCAGTCTCTGCAGTTTGAACTGGAGCAAATCCTCTTAACTAGGTGATATTATGACTGTAACTAGAACATAGTTTCTGATCAGAGCTCTGCCAGTGGCTCACTGAGTCAATTTAAATAAGTTATTTTTTATCTTTATGGCTTTAGTTTCTTTCCTCATCTGTAAAATAAAGGGATTTGACTAGATCATTTCTAAGGTTCCTGCCAACTCAACATTTTTTTTATAAGGGGCCCTTTGCAAAGGCAAATAATCAGTCCCAATCTACTTTGTGAGTTATCATCATGATGTGTAAGTACAATAATAATAATAATAATGTGAAAGTATCATAATATGTAATAATGCTTTTAACAAAGAGCATGAATTCCTGAAACATTGCTCTAGAAGCAGAAATAGCATGAAAAGGTAGATTCCTTTTCTTCCTACTTTTAAAAGGCATCCTATCCATCTTTCCTAAGGAGGAACTTATAATGAATGACTGGCAGTCTCTCTCTCAGTTTTGAGGGTCTGTGATTCATAGAACATAGAGTGAAAAGGAAAGGGAAGAGGCATGGATACAGCACTGAATATAGATTTAGGAGACCTAGACTTAAACCCCAGATCTCCTACTAATTGACTTTGTGACTATGGAAAAGTCACTTCACCTCTGGGCCTGTTTTCTCACCTGTAAAATAATGATGATAAACACTTCCAAAACCTTTAAAAATCCTTATTATAAATGTGAATTATGATTACTGCTTTTAGTAGGAGATTGGATTAGCTGATTTCTGAAGTCTCTTCCCGATCTTGGCTTATAAAGAGATTCCTTCTTAGGGTAAAGGTTGCACTAAATCAACCTTCCCAAATCCCTTATAATTCTGATGTTCTGTGACCCTATATATCAAAGCATTTTGTACTTTTTTACTGTTTTCTTTTATCCATCCATGCTTATCTATAATATTATGAAGAAAAGGCCAGGCAGCATTTTAATGGGTGACAAAAGCTCAGATTTCTGAACTGATTGAAACACAAGCACCAAACAAAAACATAACATCCTCCTTCCCTTTCCCCCCATCCCCTCCTTTACAAATATCCTTCAGGTGTCAGTTTTGCAGCAGCCCAGTTTTATTACATCAATCATAAGCAGCTTTAGGCTTCTAAAAACATAGTCACAGACAGATGTTGAGCCTGTCTGGGGATTAGAAATATCCTTTTCCATTAAGTATAAATTAACTTAATCACCAGGTATGAAAGATAAGCAGCATAAACAGTATTCCCTGAAGCTTTCATTAAAATTAAAATTCTATTTAAAATTGAGCTTGTATTTTCTAGGACTTGATTCTTCTCCTTACCTCCCCACCCCTTCACAGAGATTATTATCTGTTGTAAATTTTTTACATTGACAGAATGGCAGAACTGAGTATATGGAGGACAATGATGTACTATGTAATTTAACTTTGGTGGCAGGTCTTATTTTAGCATAAGGATGGATCTGCACATTTTAAAGGAATAATTAGTCTCTGTAAGATGTGGTCTTTGACCATTTTCAGAAGCAATCAAACCATTTCCCAAATTGAAATCCTAATCAAGGCGTCTTGCAGGGAAGGTGCTTACAAGTTATATTGTTTAGATCCATTCTAATGGAAGAACTTTATTGAATGGAGGGAAAAAAGGATTAAGGGGAATAGGAGGGAGGGAGGTTTGCCAGGTTTTTTCTAGCTTCAGTAATGTGCCTTATTGAATTCTTTTGACCTGACCTTCCATAGTGCCAATGAGGTAGACTTATTTGAGGTGGGGTGGTAATAGAATTATGCCTTACATTTATAGCAGGGAACTAGAATAATTGATGTCTAAGAAACATTCTCTAAAGAATTCCTAGCTTTGGAAATTTCTTCCTGCCTTCAAAATATTCATTTTTCACAGCTGGGATTTGTGCTAATTCACAAGATGTTCTGAGAGGCCCCACAAGACAGTTTCAGACTCATACCTTCCATGTCTCAGGTGACACTATTAAATTCATGGAGTCACGGAATGTCAATGAAGGCAAG
>JAJPUD010002310.1:130387-168143 GCA_023553655.1 Myrmecobius fasciatus | reverse complement strand
GCCTTATATTGCATGTGATTTTTATTGCATCATGATCTGAAAAGGATGCATTTACTATTTCTGCCTTTCTGCATTTGATTTTAAGGTTTTTATGCCCTAATACATGGTCAATTTTTGTATAGGTTCCATGGACTGCTGAGAAAAAAGTAAACTCTCTACTGTCTCCATTCAACTTTCTCCATAGATCTATCATACCTAACTTTTCTAACAATTGGTTTATCTCCCTAGTTTCTTTCTTGTTTATTTTGTAGTTTGATTTATCTAATTCTGAGAGAGCAAGGTTGAGATCCCCCACTAGTATCGTTTGGCTGTCTATTTCTTCTTGCATCTCTCTTAATTTCTCCCCTAGGAATCTGTGTGGTATTGCAGTTAGTGCATATATATTTAGTATAGATATTGCTACATTATTTATGGTACCCTTTAATAAAATATAGTTTCCTTCCTTATCTCTTTTGATTAGATCTATCTTGGCTTTTACTTGATCTGAGATAAGGATTGCTACCCCTGCTTTTTTTTGTTCACCTGAAGCATAATAGGTCCTGCTCCAGCCTTTTACCTTCATCCTATATGTGTCACTATGTTTTAGATGTGTTTCTTGTAGACAACATATTGTGGGATTCTGGTTTTTAATCCAGTCTGATATCCGCTTCCGCTTTATGGGAGAGTTCATCCCATTCACATTCACAGATAGAATAACTAATTCTTTATTTCCTGCCATCTTATTTACCCAATTATGTTTTCCCCTTTCCTTTCCCCTTTCTCCCTTCCCCCCACCTCAGTACTTTGCTTTTGATGACCCCTCCCCCAAACAATACTCCCCTTTCCTTTCCCCTTTCTCCCTTCCCCCCTCCTCAGTACTTTGCTTTTGATGACCCTCTCCCCCAAACAATACTCTACCCTTTAGATCCCCTCCCCCTGTTTTTACTCCTTTCCCCTGATTCTTCTATTTTCCCTTCTATTAGTTTGTCCCTTACTTTTTCTCCTTTCCCTCCCACTTCCCTCTAGCAACAGACAAGTTTCTATGTGAAATCAAATGTCTGATATACACTTTTAGAGCCCAACCTGATGAGAGTAAGATTTACACAGTGCTCGTCTCCCTCCCCTCTTTCTCTCAATTATATTAGGTTTTCTGTGCCTCTTCAAATGATTTTACCTTGTTTTTACCTCCTTTTTTTTTAGATCTTATTTTACCACTTTTTCCCTCTTTTCCCCAGTATGACAACCTTTTCCCCTCTAGTTCTCTTTTTCATATTATCAAAGTAATATTTAGTTAATTATACCCCCAAACTTTGAGTATCCCCCTAGTAAAAATAAAGTTCTCAAGAGTCCTTTCCTTTTTACCTTTTTATGCATCTCTTGAGTTCTGTGTTTGGGTGTTGAATTTTTTGTTCAGATCTGGTCTTTTCATTAGAAATAGGTGAAATTCACCTATATCATTGAATGACCATCTTCTTCTCTGGAGGATAATGCTCATTCTAGCTGGATAGGTTATTCTTGGCTGTAATCCAAGTTCCTTTGCCTTTCAGAATATCTGGTTCCAAGCCCTTTGATCCTTCCACGTGGAGCTTGACAGATCATGTGTGATTCTAATTATTGATCCTCGGTATTTGCATTGTTTCTTTCTAGCTGCTAGCAGAATCTGTTCCTTGGTGTATAGTCCTGAAATTTAGCGACGATATTCCTTGGGGTTTTAATTTTGGGGTCTCTTTCAAGAGGTGATCACTGAATTCTTTCAATGGTGATTTTGCCTTCTGATTCTACAATCTCAGGGCAGTTTTCTTTCAGGATTTCCTGGAAGATATTGTTTAGATTCTTTTTTTCATCATGGCTTTCAGGAAGTCCAATAATCGTTAGATTGTCTCTCCTAAATCTCTTTTTCGAGTCAGTTGTTTTTCCTAGGAGATATTTCATATTTTCTTCTAATTTTTCATTTTTTTTGTTTTTGTTTGACTGATTCTTGAAGTCTTATTGAGTCATTCACTTGCATTTGTTCAATTCTTATTTTTAAAGTGTTGTTTTCTTTAGTTACCTTTTTAAGCTCCTTTTGTAACTGGCCAATTGAATTTTTTTGTTCATTGCGCTCTTTTTCCACTTCATTAATTTTATTTTTCAATAAATTGGTGTCTTTTTCATATCTCTTTTACAGGGCATCATATCCTTCTTGCAAGATACTGTATCCTTCTTGCACTGATTTCAGTTTATTTTCCCATTTATCCTCCAGCTCTCTTTTGAGGTTCTTTATGCAGTCTTCCAGAAAGGCCTTTTGAAACAGGGACCAGTGATGGTCCTTGCTGTTTTTTTCTGGATTTTTGTCTAAAGAAACCTCTGTATCTGAGGTCCTTTCTTTGCCTTGATAAAAGCTGTCTATGGTGAGAGCTCTCTTTTGCTTCTTCATCATTTTTTTTTTTTAGACAGAGTGGATATCTCTTTAAGGTAGGGGAAAACAAAAAAACCTCGGCTGAAGACGCTTTGCCCTGGGGCACTTCGTCGAGTTGACTTAAGGTGCTGGGCCGGTGGGGGCTAGGACTAAGTCCGAATTACTCCTTAAACAAGGCAAGTCTGCCAGAACACCTGACCCAATCAGGGCAGAGTGTCCCGAGTGCCTCAGATAAACTCCAGGTGTTTGGAATTTGGAGTTTGGAGTTTGGAATTTCTTCCACGATGAGCTGAGCTGAGTCCCACCCTCACTTCCGGCCTGCACAGGGATCGTCTATTTATCTCTCTGTCCGAGTCCGACTAATCTGATATGAAGTTCTCCAGAGAGCCGTGCCCAAATATTTCTGAGTTCGTTGACTTGAAGATCAGTTCAGAGGCTTATTTTATTGTTGATTTGAGAGAAGATCGGAGGAGAGGCAGAAAGTCACCTTTTCACTCCGCCATCTTGGCTCCGCCCCCTCAATGTTACTTTTTAAAAATTTAATTTTATTGAGGCAAGACAAAACAGACAATTGTCATCTGCCCAGCAGGACATAAGGGAGGACTCAAAATATATAACAATAAATTATAAGATAAGATATATAATATTTTATTCAAGAAGAGATATATAATAGAAGAAGAAATCATATTCATGAGTATCCTTCTGTTCTTCCTCGTAGATTTTGTTCTCTGTTGCACATTGTTTTTCTTACTTTATTCTTTTTTCCCCTTTCATTCCCTCTTGCCCCCGCCACATCCCTCAAGCAGGCTATTATTAAGGATATATCTGTATACATGTATAGATATAGATATAGATATAGAAAAACACACCTTTCCCATCCCTGCTAACTCTTTGTATTAATTCTCCTTCTTAACTTGCCTTGCTATTACTTAAACTCCCCACATTCATGGATCCCTGCCTTGTCTTCTCCCCCTTATTTCTTTATAGATTTTAGAAGATACTATACCCTTGATGGTACATATGTATTTTTTTTTTTTTGCTTATTTAATGCATTCCAAATGTGATTAGGTTTTCATAAGTATAAGCCCTCCTCCCCCACTCTTAATGCCTCTGTTCTTCCTTTGAACTCATTTACTATTACTGTTTTTACCTTAACACTGCATCAATATGCTACCCAATTGTTGACATCAATCTTAAACATATTAAACATATGGTATACATTTCCATGTAAAAAATATAAACAATTTGCCCATGTTAAATTCCTTGAAACTGATCTTTGTTATTGGCTCTTAAGTGTTAAATTTTCTATTGATTTGGATTTAGTTGATACATATTTCTGAAAATCTACAAGTTCGTTGAATTTCCTTTTTTTTCCCATTCAATGTTATAGATAATTTTGCTGGATATGATATTTTTGTATATATAATTGCTATTTTTGCCTTAACTCTGCCCCAATCATTCTTTGAGCTACCCAAATGCTAATGTCAATCTTAAAACATATGATATATATTTCCTGTAAAAAAAAAAACCAATTTGTCCATGTTAAGTTCCTTAAAAGTGATCTTTGGTATTTGCTCTTATATGTTAAATTTTCTCTTGAGTTTGGTTTGGTTGAAAGTCCTGAAAATCTGCAAGTTTGTTGAATGTCCATTTTTTTCATTCAATATTATGGATAATTTTTGACTGCAGGCCTACTTCTTTTGATTGCTGGCACATATGATTTCAGAACCTATGGTCTTTTATTGTGACTGCTCATAAGTCCTCTACAATTCTAATTGTATTTAATTTTTTCTAAGTGTATTTAATTTTTTTCTTGTTTCTTGCAAGATTTTCTCTTTGATCTGGGGGTTTTGAAATTTGTCAATACTATTCCTATGTGTTTTTAGGAACTCTATGAATTTTTTCTATTTCTACTTTCCCCACATGTTCTATCACTCCAGAACAATTTTCTTGGATTATTTTTTGCATTATTATGTAAAGCTTCTTTTTTTGGTTACAATTTTCAGGTAGTCTAATATTATTATATTTTCTCTTCTTCATTTGTTTTCCAGATCTGTTGTTTTTCTTATGTTTCACATTCTGTTCTATTTTTTCATTCTTTATATTGTTTGTTATTTTTTGTTATTTCTTGGTCTCTTATAGCTTCACTGACTTCCCCTTGCCCACTCCTAATTTTCAAAGAGTTATTTTTGTCTTTAAGATTCTGTATGTTCCTTTCCAGTTGGTTGACTTCTTTTTCATAATTTTTTTGTTTTTCTTTTTTTTCCTCATTGTGTCTCATTTGATCTTTAAATTCTTTTTTAAGTTCTTTTATAAATTCTCCATGGGCAGATATTCATTTAATATGACTCTTTGGGATGGAAGAAGCTTTTTTTACTTTTTTACTTGTGTCCTCCTCTGAAGAAGGAATCCTAGTCTTCCCTGTTTTCATAGTAAATTTCTACTTTTGGGTGGTTCTTTGTTGTTTCATTTTTTAAAAAATGAGACATATTAGTGTAAGCACTTCTAATCATGGGGTGAGGGGATAGTGCCTCTAGCTTCACTTCAGCTCTTTCCTCTGATCTGGAATCCCAACTCAAGATCTGTACCCTCCTTTAAGTGCCTGCAGCCAGCAGTGTTCCTGCCCCACTGCTTCTCTCAGCAGGTGTGCTGGTTCCTTCCTGCCCAGGGCTGTGTCTCTGTAGCACAGCTGGGCCTGAGATTCCTAATCAGCTGAGGTTAATTTAGTCATCCTGACTCAAACCTTCAACTTATTATTATTATTTTTTAATTAAAGCTTTTTATTTGCAAAAAACATATGCATGGGTAATTTTTCAACATTGACCCTTGCAAAGCTTTGTTACGAATTTTTCCCTCCTATCCCCCACCCCTTCCTCTAGATGTCAGGAAGTCTGATACATGTTAATTATGTTAAAATATTTGACAGATCGAATATGTATATACATATATATATATTTATATATATTTATACAGTTATCTTGCTGTACAGGGAAAAAAATACCTGAGAAGGAAAATGTAATGTCAGTAAACATCAATAGAGAGTGTGAAAATGCTATATTGTGGTCCATACTTAGATCCCAGAGGCCTCTCCCTGGGTGTATATGGCTTTCTTCATCACTGAACAACTGGAATGGTTTGAAACACCTCATTGTTGAAGAGAACCATGTCCTTCAGAATTAATCATCATATAGTCTTATTGTTGCTGCGTACAATGATCTCCTGGTTCTGCTGATTTCACTTAGCATCAGTTCATGTAGATCTCTCTAGGGCTCTCTGAAATCATCCTGCTGGTCGTTTCTTATAGAACAATAATATTCCATAACATTCATATACCACAATTTATTCAGCCATTCTCCAATTGATGGGCATACATTCATTTTTTATAAAGCTTTTTATTTTCAAAACATATGTGTAGTTTTTAACATTCACTCTTTTTTTATTATTTTTATTTATTTATTTTTTGCTGAGGCAATTGGGGTTAAGTGACTTGCCCAGGATCACACAACTAGGGAATGTTAAGTGTCTGAGACCAGATTTGAACTCAAGTCCTCCTGACTTCAGGGCTGGTGCTCTATCCACTGCACCACCTAGCTGCCCCTTCAACATTCACTCTTGTAAAACTTTGTGTTCCAAATTTTTTTCTCCCTCATTTCCCCCCAATCCCTTCCCTTAGATGGCAAGTAATCCAATATATGTTAAACATGTGCATATTTTATATTTCCACAAATATCGTGCTGCACAAGAAAAATCAAATCAAAAGGGAAAAAAATGAGAAAAAAATGTAAACAAACTATAACAACAAAAAAGATGAAAATACTATGTTGTGATCCACACTCGGTTCCTACAATCCTTTCTCTGGGTTCAGATGGTTCTCTCCTTCACAAGACCATTGGAACTGGCCTGAATCTTTACATGCTCTTGCTAAATGAAGGACCACTTCTTATATATAAAACTATTCTTGAAAACCTAGGTTCATTTGTTCTTTTTTTTTTTAAGCTTTTTATTTGCAAAACATATGTATGGGTAATTCTTCAACACTGACCTTTACAAAGCTTTCTGTTATAGATTTTTCTCCCCTAGTCCCCACCCCTCCCCTAGATAGTAGAAAGTCCACTACATGTTAATTATGTTAAAATACCTAACAAATCGAATATATGTATACATATTTCCACACTTATCATTGTTGTGCAAGAAAAATCATATCTACAAGAAAAAAAAATCTGAGAAAGGAAACACAATGCAAGCAAACATCAATAGAGAGCATGAAAATGTTATGTTGTGGTCCACATCTCATATCCCTCTCTCTGGGTGTATATGGCTTTCTTCACTGAACAATTGGAACTGGTTTGAAACATTTCATTATTGAAGAGAGCCATGTTCATCAAAACTAACTATTGTTACAGAGCCTGTCCAGTTTTGGGGAAATGAATGCCAGCAGACATAGTAAAACTGAAGTACTTCCCCTGGAGGAGACAATACACATTTTTGATATTAGAAATCCTTTGAGCTCTTATATGAAGTTGGAAAAAAAGCTGTTGGCTGTTTTTTTGACAGACCTCAATAATGGGTGCTCCTTGTAGGAGATCATCATTGTACTGAACCAGAGATAAATCCTTGAAAATAATGGAAGCTAAACTACAGTAATATTTGAGAGAATAAAAAGAGACTTTCTACATACCCTAATACAGATGAGTCCACATCCATTATATATACTTCCAGGTAAAAGAAAAAAAGTACTGAGTATCTGGATGAAGGAGAATGCTAAAAATATCCCCCCAAACAAAAAAGCTGAATAAAGATCTATCATAATTAAATAGGTAGCTTCACAGGGAACTGAGAAGATGATGGTCATGAGATTGGGAAATGCTGGGTGTCTTGGTATAGTATAAACATTAATAGCATGCAAGTCTTATTTAAAGTAATAAAAAGGTTTATTATCGGGGCCTGGCTTGGTTTTCTTAACAACAAAGATAGGAATGTTCTAAGGGGATTTACATGGATCTCTCAGAGAGTCAGTAATTATTGTAATATCTTTGATGGCCTCCCTGAACAAAGGATATTGAGGACTGGATGGTGGGGTACTTTCCTTAGACTTGATAATGAAGGGAATAACATCACCCATATACAATCAGAGACATCAGATGGAATCCCCAGACTATCCTCAGGAAACAAAAAGAGGGAGTCTTCATGGGATTTCAGGACAGAGATCCATCAGGGTAGCAGGAAATAGTGACCCTAAGTTTACAAAGGAGATCATAGCCCAACAGGTTAACAAAAAATAGGGCATAAGAAGAGAATAGTCTGCTGAGAGAAACCAGGAATAACTACTTAGGGAGATAATTTGAGGACACTTTGAGGTTTCCCAAGATTCCAACAGTATTTAGAGAGATCTTGTAATAAGTGCCATCAGAATCTGGTTTGCTCGTCAAAACCAAATTAGAATCTCCAGTGTCTAATAAGCAATTATAAAAAAACATAGGGTTCACTAGTGTGGGGATAGGTAGAGACTTGGATAAATGGAGCAAGGACATAATGATTTGGAAAAAAAGAAAAGATCCTCACCAGAATCTATGGTCCCTGCTCTTCTCCATACCCTCATGCCAAAGATCCTGCCTAAGTTCTTCCAAGGTCTCCTCTATTTCTATTCCTCAAGTCCCACTTTCTACATTCTCTGGTAACATGGCCCTTTTTGTGACAACAAAAGCATTCATGCAGCCCCCAGTTCCTTTATACAGTTTGTATGGGAGCTGGGACTGCTTGGGCAGGGGCCCAAGCTTGGAAAGGAGCCGGAGCTGCTTGGGCAGGGGCCAAGATTGTTTGAGGTTTTGGCTTAAGTTTCTCCTCCTTATTTCTCCTTTCATAAACATATTCAGCAATGTTTTTATCTCACCAATGCCCTTTTCATGCCAACCAGGACAACTCTAATGAAAATATTTTCGTATTTCTGGCATGGGTTGGTTAACAAAGGCTGCATTAATAATTTTCATGTTTCTCAGATTCAGTGGATCTATCCCCGTGTACCACTTAGCACTCTTACACAATTTGTAATAAAAGCAGTTAAGGAGTTCCATTAAATCAGTTACATCTCCATAGTTAGAGTTATAATCTCTAGATATGACCTGAAATTGGGTTATAACAGCTTCAAGATTCTCATTAAATTTAGGAGTATCTCTCCTACATGTGGAGAGATGAGTGAGAGTGAAAGATTGGTGATTTCTTATGGATAATAGAATTTATAGGTTGTTGGGATTAGGTGCAAGCCTTTCCCAGAAAGGAAACCTATACTAGATTCCTCATGTTCAAAGATCAAATTTTCTGTTATATGACAAGGGAAGTAAGAACAAAGGAAGGAAAAGAAAATGTTTGT
The DNA here is from genome assembly GCA_023553655.1 of Myrmecobius fasciatus. Lineage (NCBI taxonomy): Eukaryota > Metazoa > Chordata > Mammalia > Dasyuromorphia > Myrmecobiidae > Myrmecobius > Myrmecobius fasciatus. The sequence goes on along the minus strand of JAJPUD010002310.1, from coordinate 159,399 downwards.
TTAACAACATGATTGTCCTTTATGCTCAGAGGACCAAAATGATTTCACTGTATTGGGTAAAGTTACAGTGCATCCAATTGCAGCTAATCAGACCAACAGAAGCTCAGAAGACTCTACCACAGGTCAGGCACAAATAGTTCACATGAACATTTATAGTAGAGATATCTCTAAATTTGTGTCTCATAATTCTTTTGAAATTTCCTTAGATCTACTGCAATTTTGCCTTGCTCATAGAGCACAGCAATACCTTTGATGTGGGTATTCTATGTCGGGGGGTCCTTTGCCGGTATTTCCACATCACACAATTGATTCCAAAGTTCTTCAGAGACCTTGAGAATGGCCTTGTATCAATTCATCTGATCACCATGTGAGCACTTACCTTGCATGAATTCTTCATAAAATAGTCTTTTAGGGAAGTATACATTTGGCATTTAAACAACGTGGCCTGTCTACTGAAGTTGCTTTCTCTGCAAACAGCCTGGCTGGAAGAGTGAGATAGAAAAGCTGAAATGACAGAAAGAGTGGTGCTAGGCTTGAGACTGAAGAAGAAAGCTTTTTAGGGATGAAAGTCACAGTCTATCAGATAAAGTGGCTTAGCAAAATTAATATTGCATCTGATATGAATCATTTTCAATGGCTAGCCTTAATTTCTTCATTTTATAGTCATGGAAAATACCATATAAGGGCCAGAATAGATTTCCAGTTGAATCTTTTGTAATTTTAAGCAAAATTTCACATAATTCAAAAGCACATATTTTTCCTCATTCCTAGTTGACCCAGGAATTTTCTCTGTATAAGAAATTTTTCTAGAGGGGTTCATTTTGGTACGCTATTACTGGATCCTGTCTTTTCTATAAGGGAGCTTTCTCAATAGTGTGGAAGCTTTCCCAGGAATATGGGGGCTTATTTTAAGTTGGAAGTATTCAAGATTGAGGGGGGGAATCAAGCCTCCAGATCATTCTTCCATAAAGAGGTCCCTCAGTGAAAAAATCAACTGGAGCTCATTTTGGGAAGTTATTCTAAAAAGCTGCCCAAGGGGCTGAGGTCCCATGTGAAGTCCCTGCATGGTTGCCCACTATCATGAGTTAATCTGTAATAACTGAGGAAACAAAACCTGAGCTATGTGATTTATTTGCAAGTTATATAGTTATGGAATAAATCTAGTCCAGGGCATCTCAGCAGGCTAAGGACCCTGAATACAATTTTTGCACAAATTTTTATGCATTAAAAGAAAACAATAAAGAGGATACATTGAAAGAAAGCAATTTAAAAGGATATAAAACAAGTTGTAGGATTGTATTATCTGATTTTTTTATTGGAGATTATGTTTGGGACTTTCTGAAGAATTACCCCAAATCAGGTGATTTATAGGAAAACAAAACTGAGTTCTCAAAAATGGAGATTGTTCACAAAATGGAGTCAGTTTGATTCTGAGTATCATGATTAAATCCAATACTTTTTCTGCTTAACCAAGCTGCTTTTTGTGAACTTGTGAAACCTTCCTGTTTCTCTCCCCTAGCCTTAGTCAAGATCTTTTAAACATGCACCTGCATGTGGCCCATAACCCAGATGAAAATATTTAAGAAAATTAATCAAAATATAATAACCATGCATAATATTAACCTATGATTTTCTAAATTAATATGCAGCCATATGGACCCTCACTTGCAGTTGGGTGGTCCCATTTTTATTTGAGTTTGACATTACTGTAGTCATTTGTCTATGTATTCTGCTTCCTCAACCTGACTGTAAGTTTCCTTTGGGCAAAGACAATGAATGTCTTTTTCATCTCTTTATTCAGAGTAGATGCTTAGCAAATTTTCATTGATTTGGTAATGTGTATGCAATTGTGTGTGGGGTGGGGATCCTGATTGGTGATATCATCCATATAGCAAACTCCAGTTAAAAAAATTCTCTCCATTCATTGGCAAATATTCTACAACTTATAGTCCTAGAGGACTGCCTGGGACATTAAAAGGTTGTTATTTTCCCAAGTTCACAGAGCCAGTATGTAACAGGTAGAATTTGAATCCGTGTCTTCCTGACTCCTTAGTCAGTCTTTTTAACTACTACATCATGATGCTTTTCTTGTTTAATTTAATGAATTTTTAAAGTTCAGCCTGAGATTCATAAATAATACAAACTTTCCCAACCCAAGTGAGGAAAGAGTCTATAAATACTAGTGAAGAAAGAATGAAGTTTATTAATGGAGAAATGTATGTATAAAATCGTGAAATGTCAGAGCTGGAAGGAATCTTGGAACATAGAATGACAAAATACAAAAGATGAGAGCCAGAAGGGACCTGAGGAACTAGAATATTGAACACAAAGAACACAAAATGTAAGAATGTCCATGTAAAATTACACTTGGAAGGAACCTTAAAATATACAATACCTGAAGAGAGCAGGTAAAAATAGTAGAGTCTAGAATGTTAGAATTGACCTCAAGGTAGTCCAATCCTCTTATTTACTAATAAGGAAATCAAGAAAGGTAAAAGGACTTATTCAAAGTCAAATAGTTAATGACAGAGCCAGAACTCAAATCCAGATCTTCTGTCTCCTGGGTCAGGCCTTTCCATTCCTCCACAGCTATGCAATCCCACCAAGAAAATAAAACTTGATAAATGATTTGATCAAACATTGCTACTCTACTGGCAGACAGAATGCAAATCCAGCTAAAATAAGACGACATTCTAACAGTTCTAGAAAGCCTAAGTAAATAGACGTCCTAAACATAGAGACCCTGTGCTAAATAAATGAAGGTATAAATCTGGGAAACAAAATAAACCCAAAATACTATTCAAGGAAAGGTAAGTTGTCATAATGGAGTATTAAGTTAAATGTTAATTAATTTAGCTGGAACATAAATAGGACTTTCCATACAGCCTTGGAACAGGTGTGACTTTTAGAACATTGAACATATAGGCAGAGAATGCTAGAGCTGGTAGAGACAAGATTTTCCAAACTTCTCAATATGAAGATATCTTTTTAATGTCCTAAAATTTCAGTGATCTTCCACATGTTGGTATTTTTAACATTTTTATTCATTGACTGAGAAAATTCATAATGATTAAAAGCTGGAATGAATTCAGCAACACTTTAAAAATTAATTTGTAATGTATTAATCATATCAGTGTGTACTTATATTTAAAAAATGGTAATGCATCTATGCTCAAGACATTTATTCAATCTACAAAGGTATGTTTTCTATATTCAAAGATTCCTTGCAGTTATTCCCCACCCCCCAGGATTCTCTAGTCCACAATTTGGAAACCATTCCTTTATTATTTTTTTTTTTACTTTCTATTTTTTAAAGCTTTTTATTTTAAAAATATATGCATAATTTTCAACATTCACCCTTACAAAACCTTATGTTCCAAATTTTTTTCTCCCTTCCTTCCCCCCAACTCTCCCTTGGATGGCAAGTAATCCAATATATGTTAAACATGTGCAATTCCTCTATACATATCTGAGAAAGACTTCTTGTAGAAAGTAGAATTCTGTTCGGGTCTCCCTTACTATTCAGTCCAGCTGTAGTGGGTAATGGGCTTGGGTGCTTACCTAATGATGCTTGTCGCCCCTACGACACTTTGGACGTCTCCGGATCAGACAGAGTAGTCAGACACCACAGTAAAGCTTCAAGGCACTTTATTTAAGATTACATGGCGTGCTCTCTCCCCCAAACCCCTCTTTTCTGTTCTCTTTATAGTCCTCGTATCCCCGAGCTGTGCCCTAGCAACAAGCTTGGATTGTGGCAGAGACCTTCTTGATAAATATGCGCACTCAGTGCTCAATCTGGCGTGGCAAACAGAACTTGCCTGGACCTATGGCCAGTCTTTCAGAGTATACACACAAGAGACCTCAATGACCACTTTTCTCCTGGCTAACAGCGCTGCCACGTTAACACAATAAGTCCCAAAAGGTCACATTCTTTCCTGTTTTGCACTTCTGCACGCAATGTGCTACTAACAATGTTCAATTTCTATTATCAACATATTTATCATCCCTAACAGAATTCTATCTGAGGACTGAAGAAAACTACTTAGCAAGGAGGCAGAGGTAAGAGAGGAGAGCATTCCAAGAATTGGAGATAGCCAGTGAAAATGTTCAGAGGAATGAGATGATGTATCATGCTTGAAGAGTCCTATGTCTTAAGAGAGGAGTAAGAGAGGGGAAGCTAGGTGGTGCAGTGGATAGAGCACCAGCCTCTATTCATTCTTAAACTTCATTTTCAATTCAATCAGATTAACTATTCAAACTGCTCTATTTGCCTGGGGCTAAAAGAAATCCTGCTTTTGGTAGGACCTCTAAACCCATTGATGGGAAAGCCCTAGCAGACCTCCGCCCATTGACAAGATTCTGTGTTTTTCAGTGAAATAAACTTGCCTCATTCAGCAGGGATTCCTAGATTCTTCACAAAGCCCGAGACTGCCCAAAGGGGGTCCCACACCATCCCCTCTGTCACGCACCTCATCAATTTCTTGTTCATTACAAAATATTTTTTCTTAGTAACAGGTATTGAAACAATAAATATTCTGATATGGCTGTGTGTGTGTGTGTGTGTGTGTGTGTGTGTGTGTGTGTGTGTGTGAAATCAGAGAGGGGGTGATAAAGAGTACTGAATATGAAATCAAGGGACATTGATTTATGTCTTGCTTCTAAAATTACATATTTATTGTAATTTTGGACACTTACTTCAAATGTCTAGGACCAGGTCTTCCCATTTGGAAAAGGAGGGATGTGAACTAAATCAGGGGTTTTTAGTCTTTTTTTGTGTCATACTATTTTAGCGCTCGGATGAAGCCTATAGCTCCCTTGTCAGAATAATATACATTTATAAAACAAAATACATAGGATTACAAAGGAAACCAATTATATTGAAACTGTTGAAGTTGAGAAGGAGGGACCCCAAAAGTCCCAGACCAGTATGGCAAGGTGTCTCAAAAGAATTTAGAGGCTTGAACATTGAGAGTGATGTATGCCATTACTAAACGGACTGAATTCTAAGGGAATCCAAAAAAGAAACTGAAGCAGAGATATACTTATACAGCTTTTCAGTCATAGGTGTGTTAAGGATAAGGAGTAATAATCTCCAGTTGAAATAAGGGTGGTCTCCGAAATTTGATTATAACTGACCAGATCATCAGTCAGCTATGAACTGAGTAGTAGTCTATTCAGAATCAGACAGACTGCACATAGAAGTTTCCTGAGGTCAGAAGCTATCTGGCTAAAGAATGGTCAGAATCAGATAGATTAGGTGTGCTCAGTTTCCAGAGGCAGACTCCAAAACCAGAAGACCCAGGACCACTGACCCATTAGAACAGAAGCCTCAAGGTCAGGGGACCCCAAAATCACATTACAGCAAAACAATTAAATATTTAAAAAAAAAAAAAACTTCATAGGTCCCAAATTAAGAACCTTGGAACTAGATAATGTCTAAATTCCCTTCTAAATAAATGATTATATGATTCTAAATGAAGTATATTTAGCATTATTGAGGTTCAGTGGCTTAGATGAAACATAATAGTAATAGCAATTTATTTCATAAAATCGAATGGGTAGGGACACCTTATCTAAATGATTTATCTCCTTTAGTATCCAGCATAAAGTGCTATATATATAGTTGATACTTAAATGGTTATTGAATATGGTACTTTGACATTTATAAATATTTTACATATATAATCTTTGTATTAGTCTCCCTATTAACACAAAAAGTTCAAAATATTTTGGGTATTCCTCCTTTCACTTTTCTGATTCATCTGTCTCTACTTAAATGGGGAAAGGAAGGAAAGGTGAAGGGAATGCACATTTATTAATAGTAACTTTTATTAAAGTAACTTCTCTAAGCACCTTAAAAATATTATCCCATTTGATTTTCACAATCCTGTGAAGTAGGAGCTGCTATTATCCCCATTTTACAGGACCAGGCCTTAAATCAAAATCTGATCCTAATTGATCACCAATAGGTTCAAGGCCAAGCTCCATTTGGTCATTCTTTGGGTCCAGATTGACTCAGATTGAATCGCAAATAGAAGTCATTTCTGCTTTGGCCAGAAACCCTGATGGTCTTCCCCTTCCAGATTCATTTATTATTTAGATTTTTTTTTGGACTAGATGAAAGAGGAGATTCTTTATCTCAATTGCTACTTAGCCTTAATGGCTGAATGATTGTGACCTCAATCAAACTGAGACTTGTTGAAGATCTTAGCTTAAAAAGGCCACAGTCTCCCATTGCATCCTGGGCCATCTCCAGTCTTGGATCTATATCTGGCCACTTGACCCAGATGGGTCTGGAGGGGAAAGTGAGGCAGGTGAACTTGTACAACCCTCCCTCACTTAAATCCAATTCACTTGCATGTCATGACATCACCTTTCTGATATGGTCCTTTTCAAGAATGAAAGACAAGTAACAATTGCAGCTCAGGAAATTGAGTCAGAGAGAGAAAGTAACTAGCCTGTGGTCACATTGATAGTGTCTAAGACTAGGGTGAATTCAAGCCTTCCTAACTGCAGGCCCTGTGCTGTATCTACTAGGTTCAGATGGTACCTGAAATCAGTGTCTAGTGGTTTTTGTAAAAGTGATTATCATGTTCTCTAATAAGAATTCAGGTTTATAATACATATAAATTTTAGAATGTTTGACTTAAATATATACTCTCCTAGTTAATTAACAGTCCTGATTCCCACTCCTAACCAAGTTTGGGTGAAATGGACCTATGTACATTCAATCTTCATATTAGCTGTGAAATACGTCACACAAGTTTTGTTCCCTTTTATATTTGAGGAATCTGAGGAGAAAAAGTTGTGCTATATGAGGAGTTAGTGCAAAGCTGACATTTGAATTCAGTTAATAACAAACAAAATATCTTACCAAGAACTCCACAGACTTAGTGATGAATGCAGGAAGATTTATTTTATATTCTGGCAAGAATGGGTGCCTAGGTGAGTAGACAAACCTTTGAAACTACAAAGGCAGTATTTTATTTCCTATTTAGGAGCACCAGTCCTTCCCTTGATTTCCCCATTAATTGGTTACTCCACCCCTCATTACTTAACCAGTCTCTGCCCCCAAGGAGCTTATGTTCTAGAAAGAGGAAGATAATGGTGGAGAGCCTGGGTAAAAAACAAAAGATTCTTTTCAAATCTCAGGCCACCACCTCTAATCACAAAAGTCAGTTCATGCCTCCCAGGAGCTTACCTTCTTTGGGGGAAAGATAACTAACCTCCTCTAACCTTGGTTATTCTTTTATTTCCTTGTGGGTTTCAATTTTCTAATTTATAATAAAACCAAATAAATGCCCATCCATTTCACACACCAGTCTTTTGATTTTAAGTTCAGGCCTCTTTCCACCAGATCAAAGTCCCTGTGCTTAAATGAGGCTTTTAGTGTTGCCAAGAAAATAACTACTCCATTTTTATAGCATTTAAAGTATGTAAACTGCTTTTCCTATGGCTTTGTGAGATAAAGTACAATGATCCCTATTTGCAAAAAAGGAAACTGAGGCTTGGAGATACTTTCCAAGGTCTAACTATTAGAACGAATTCAAATTCATATATCCTAACTCAAAAGTTAGTGCCCTTTCATCTGTACTACACTACTCTTATTTACAGAAATTTAATAGAGCCTAATTTCATCTCAGTCAGCTAACAGGCATTAAGTGTCTGCTATGTACCTAGAATTATGCTAAGCTCTGGGGCAAAGGAAGGCAAAAGAAAATCATTGCCCTTATGGGCCTTACAATCTAATGGGGAAGATAACAAGCAAACAAATGTACAAACAAGTGTATTTACAGGATAGGTAGGAAATAATTGAGAGAAAGCACTAGAATTAAGATGAGGAAAGAGGGTATTCCAGGCATTTACAAAGAAAAGGCGCTGAGAGATGGAATATCTTGTTCATGGAATAGTATCATCATTGTTCAGAAAAAGAAGCAGAGAAAAAGAGAAGGGAAACATCTTACCCAAGATTATACAGTATAGTGAGTAGCAGAGCCAGAATTTGAAACCAGGTCTTCTGACTGTTTTCTGACTACAAATTCCTTGCTCTTTCTATTACATCACTTTATAGATGACCTATTGCAGATTCTCTAATCTAGTTATCCAGTTGGATAGATATAATTTGGATGTATCTAGCTAATATTATTCCACATAATGTCATATATATATGGTATATGACCCTATCCTATTCAATCATAGGACTGAAGTTGTTTTCATATTATTTTCTTTAGTTTTAAAAAGTGGAGCTTAAGCCAACCAGTTGTAACCTAGTTTTGAATATCTCATTTACTTCCTCATCTCCATATCCCCAGTTATGTCTCAGCAATCTATGAACTGGTCTCTAGGTCAAAGATAGGTACCTGTTGTTCACTGATCATAGTGTGTGGATGTTACCCATGAAATGACTCTAGAGAAGAGGGAACTGGACAGTCTAAGAAGGGAGTAGAGTTAGAACAAAATTAGAAAAATAAATCTTAGAGTACTAATAGAGGTGTGGTATCTAAAATAGGGAAGATGAAGTCCCACTCTTCTCTACCTACTCAGACCCCATTTGAACTACTATTGTTTAGTTGTAAACATAGCCTGCTAATTTAGGAAGAATAGTGACAAATTGGAAGATGTTCAAGAGAACAAGAGGCCAACATGGTGAGAAGAATGAAGGAAAACTCCAAATGAGAATCAATCAAATGAAACAAGTGTATTAGTGGTGAAGAAAATATGACTTAGGGGAACCATCATATCTATTTTCATTTATTTAGAGGATTTTCATGTAAAAGTACTTGTTCTATTTGATCAGAATTGTCCCAAATGGACAGTGGAATGGCCTGATTTTGGAGGTAGTATTCTGCATAATATATTCTTCATGATTCATGAAAACTGCATGCTTGGATGTTAGAGAAATAATTTCTCCTAAGGTTTGGATTGGATGCTCTGAACTCTAAGGTGGTCTCTAACTTCAAAATTGTGTGCTTCTGTGCATTTAGGAAAAGAACCCATACAGAGGGTGTTGATAGCCTTATGAGAATGGAGAAGGTTTCTGTTTCCTAAGACAGATGGCTGCCAGGAAAGGGGGGATACATAGGTTGGGTTGACAACTTAACTAATAAAGGCAAATCTGTGAGCTTATGAATGTGCCCAGCTGAACCAACCAGGGCAGAGATAATGAGTAGAGTATAAAGGGGAAAGAGAATCCAGAGGGTCTAGTATTGAGAACTCTAGAAGGACAATGCATGGGACTATACATTTATTTCAGATGAAAACCCTGGAAAAGAAATCTTCAGAAGTTACATAGATAGGGTCTTTTACTGGGTCAAAAAACAGGACTTTAAGGTTTGTGGCTGGAGGATATAAGATGATGGGCATTACTTTGCTTGCTAGATACCTACCTAGAAGAAGGTATCATCTGGTGAGAGGGAAGAATTTAGAAAAGGTTCTCTTTTCCTGCTTCTAGACTGGATTTCCATACCCACAGTTAAAGATTGTCATATTCTAGAATCCAGATTATCAACCCAAATGTGGTGGCTAGAAATATAATGGTAATAATGATAAAAATAATAACAACAATGATAACTCAAATTTCTATATTACTTTAAGGTTTACAGAAAACTTCTTTCAGAATACCTCTATGGGGCAGGTAGCACAAGGATTATTATTAACATTTTACTGATGAGCAAATTAAGAGCAATCATGTATCTACTATAAATTATCAATCATGTTTCTGAGTTGCTCAATAGCTCATTCTACTTTTTGATTTCAGCTTTCCAGATATCTTTATGGACAGAAAATCCAGATTCCCATCCATTTTTGGCAGAATGTCTCGATTGAAGCTTCAGTTTTCAAAGTTTTCCGTAGTCAGGTATTCATCAGTTGAGCAGCTTCCATTATGTTTATTGGTACTTAGCTGTAGTTGGAATAGTTCAAGTTTTTATTTATACATGGAGATAGCTCACAAATAACATATTTCAATCAGAATGATGGGGTCTACAAAGGAACCAATGTAGTACATGGATAGACCTAAATCTGTAATTGGGATGATGTTTCAAGTAGAAATAATTTTGTTTTGTTTTCTTTGAGATTAGAATCTTTGAGTTGGGCTTCTCAAGGTCATTTTGGAATAGATTTATTCAGTACTTAATATGTGCTGTGCAAGTTATAGGCACTACATGGGAGGTAAAGATAAATAAGAAATGATCCCTGCTCTCAAGGAGCTTATAATCTATCAATGGTAATCTATCAATGGTGGCCTTTCTTTTCATGAAAGTATAGGAGGGTCCTTGGATTTTGACTATCATTTTTGATTACCAACTTGACAGCTTTTCTAAACCTATCCAACAACAGTGAAAAGCCTGATATAGTTAGAAAGTAGTCTATGGTTTAGTATTTGTATGACCTTAGGCAAGTCATTTAGGTCATCTGGGCCTTTGTTCCCTCATCTGTAAAATAAGGGGGGGGGGGCATATAATCTGAGCCCTAAAGACTCTTCCAGCTCTAAATCCTACAATTCTATTTATCAGGTGCCTAAAATAAAGATAATAAGATGAATATAATAGAGTCCCTGCCAGTTTTGGAACTGAATTCTATAGGAGGAAATAAAATTTAGATCTATATCTGTAGTTATAGATATATAGATATATATATATAGTTATATGCATATATATTTATATAACTATAGATATAATATTTAACTCTAGATATAGTTTATGGAATATATAACTTTATCTAGAGTTGTGAGTATATTGCTAGTTATAGAATGAGTTTTATATATTCATATAAGTATATCTAGAATTATAAGTCCATAGCTATAGACATAGAACTACATTAATATAAATTTATAGGTAATCAACACAAAGCAACCTATAAATGCACATGAAAATTATAGACAAGATTAAAGTGATCTTCTCTGTTCTCTCTTCATTGAGAGGGAAGCTCACTAACTATCGCAGGAATCAAATTTAATTGTTCTTTATAGTCATGTCAGTGTCCTATCTAGTACCACAGTGCAATGAATTACCTTTGCTGCCTTTGTCTAGTCACACACTCAATCAAATATTCATTAAGTGCTATTTTTTTTACCCATTCCAAAAGTATACTTTAGAACAAAGAGACTTTAGGGAAAATATTTAAATTAGACTTGATATTAGTCAATCTTTTAAATAATTTGAGGCTTTTTAACAATTGTCTTTTTATTATTAATTTGATCATCAATAAATACAAACATTTCAATGCAAAGAACAAAAAAAGATTATAAATGAACCTATGAATTGCTATTAAACAGTGTTTATCAAAAGTATGCATTAAATTTAACAAGGCAGTAACAAAAATGGAATTTGTGTTCTCTTTTGAAATACTTTTCTTCTAAGTATTTTTTAATGTTTTTATCTACTCTCTTTTTTAAGTCCATCATTTTAAGAAATGCTATGTCAAATAAAACTAATTAACATGTTGGCCATGTGTGAAAATTTTAACAGACTTTTTTGATGTTCTCTAAAAAAATTAGACTTCCTAATGTAGACCTGCGTACTGATTATAAACATTCAAAGAATTATATATACTCAGGATCTCTCTTAGTAGTAATATCACATTTATTCCCAGGTTTATCATTGTAAAAAGAAGTGATTATCTAACAAAATAAACACTAATTACTTAGGGAGATTTTAATTCAGAACAAATTTAACCATCTGCCAAATAATCTCTAGAAAAATTAACTTTAGTTAAAAGTCTTATCAATTCAATAGACATTAATAAAGCACCTACTCTGTTCAAGTACTGTGTTCACAAAGATAAAAAACAATCCAGTTCCTACACATGAAAAGTTTATAGTCTACGTTTATCTGGTCCTGTTCTCATCCCCAGATTTGTATAGAATATTTTTTCCTAATTCACCCAGAATCTTTACCCTGGAGTTAGACTCTTAAGTCCACAGTCAATTAGAAGTTTTAGGACTTTATGCCTGCTTAGTGTCAAAAATTCCTCCAGCAGTTTGTCCCAAACTTCTAGTTCACTGTATTTTTTTGGCTTAGATACAATTAATAATTTTTTTGCTTAAGCTTTTGGAATTAATTCAAGATGGCTCCACATAAGTCAGAGTAGTCATTATACCCTCTGATTCTCCTTGATCCCTACCCAAGTGATTGCAGAATAAATATTACTAGCCATGAACAACATCTCTGTCCTGAGCTAAAATTTTCCATGGCTAGTTTTTTTTTTCTTTTTTAATTTAGCCTTTTCTCAATTAGACTATGTCTATTTCTTTACCTATTTATCTTTGTGAAAGATCTCACTTTCCATCCTTCCTAATCAGGTATTTGTGTTATTTCCATCTAGTTGGTTCCCAAGCAACTATATCTGGCTTCCAACTGCTACAACAAACCCTATTTTATGGTTTAGTTTTTGTTGTTGTTGTTGTTGTTATTTGTTTGTTTTAATTATACCAGAACTATTTTCTGAGGAGTTTAGTTTACCACAGATGTTTGTCTGTTTGTTTGGAATATTAAAGCATTATTTTCTACTAGAGAAGCAAATAAGTACCAGTAAGGCCACTAAATAATAATAATTAAAAAAAAAGATAAACAACAAAGCTTCTAAGAAGAGATTTTAAAGTGGTCTATAATAAATTTAACAAGTTTTTCCTATGATCTTTTATTTCATTTTTGCATGGAAATGTATTTTCAAATTATCTTTTCTGTGAGAATACAAGCTAAATTCCCTTTTATACAAGTAGCTTTGGATCAGAATTAAGCAGAATGAATGGAAAATAAATACATTGAAAAGAATTAGCTAACAATTTTTTTTGGATAACAAATAATATAAATATAATGATATAAATGGAATTAACTTTGTTAAGGCATAAAGTTATGAAATATTCACACAAAGAAAATGGGCCTATAAAAGGGAGGGTATAGATGCCTTCTTTGGTTTCTGTAGTTTGAGACACATTGCCAGTGACATAATACCCCTTCATATCTCATCTTCTGCAAAGGCTCCAGAAAGCCCTGAAGGACCCTAAGACTTCAGAGAAAGAACATAAAAAAGAAAAGAAGAATCCCTTAATCTGAGATCCTGGAGTACTCTAAGAGGAAGCTCACTTCCACTCAGTTTTCTCATTATAAAATGAAAGAGTTCCACTTGGTAATCACCTTTGTTCCTTCTACCTCTGTGAACTTGTGATACCATTATGACCAGAAAAGGAGGTGGGATGATCTCATGGTGAGTGTAAGGGATCACAATAATAGGTGTGATATTCTATAAAATAGTAAAAGAACCAGAAGAAGACTTTCAGCATCTTATAAAGGGATTTTGCTCTATGGATGTGAGCAGAAGTTGTGAAGGTTGAGATGTGGATGGTTGTGGATCTATACTAATGGAAAGCATCTACTTCTGTAATATCAGAATCACAAAATATTTGAACTAGGATTTTAAAGATCATCTAGTTTCAATTCCTAGGAAAAAACTGAAGACCAGTGATTTGCTCAAGGTGACAGAGCAAATAAGTTGACAAAGCTGTGACTTAAACCCCTTTCTTCTGACTCCTTTATCAATACCCTTTCCATTATACCATGATTCCTCACTCGCCTATAACCTCATTCCTACTAGCACCATGTTCTAACATGTGAACTAGTTTTAAAAAATTTTGGCTTGGTATTGCATAGAAGATAAGAACATAGTAACATTTAGAAAACTCTTTTCTCGAGTTTTTGCCTGTTATTTATTTAATTTTTTTTGCTTTTTGCTGAGACAATTGAGGTTAAGTGACTTGCCCAGGGGAATGTTAAGTGTCTGAGACCAGATTTGAACTCAGGTCCTCCTGACTTCAGGGCTGGTGCTCTATCCACTGTACCACCTAGCTGCCCCCTGCCTGTTATCTTTTGAAACACTGAGTCTCCAAAGTGGCTCCCAACTGTTACCATTCAAGTGTTCATATGAAATGTTGCTCATTTTGCAAACATTGAAGGTACTTTATAAATGTATATGTGTATTATATGAATATATAATACATATATATATATAATTACATGTACATACATACATATACACATACCATAATCATCATTATTATTTATGTTATATAGTTGTAAAAATAATGGAAAAGATACTGGACATAGAATGATATGTTTGAGGTTTAGCACTTTATTATGAGATTGATGTTCAGGCACCAAATGATGAAATTTAGGGGTGCAAATGAAACCAAATTTGGGGGTTTTATACCAAATGCTGGGGTTAAATTATGTGAAGAATTCACAATGGCCATTATTTTTGGCAGAAAGTAGGTTTATTTAGAAAAGGCTAAGAGATACAGCAGGAATGATAAATATGAAATAGATTTGGGAGAGCAATAAGGTTACCTAGTAAAGGAGTTTGGAAGAATCCATTAAAGGAATATGTCATGGGATAGGGATAGGACTACTCCATTGACTGATAGGACTACTCCATAGAGGGATTTAGCACCTTGAAAGTTAGGAGAAAAACACCATGAGACATGGTGGGGGGAGATAAAACACCATGAGGCATAGGGGAAGATGAGAAGAAAGTCATGAAACGTTTCCTCATTGAGAACTCTGTGATGAGCTAACCCCAAAAGAGATTCAGCAAAGATATCATGAGCCATGCACAGATTTATACGGGAAATTTAACTTTAAGGATTTGATATAACTTGGATTGCTGACTGGACACAGCAAGATGAAGGTACCCACAACATCCTTTGGGGGGGGATTATAATGTTGAATTGATCCCCATCACTGCTCTTCCCTGCTTGCTTCAGGGAATAATTTTACCAGGCTTTCTCTGCCAATTCCAGTGATCCAGTACCTATTAATAAAAGACATATATCCCTGAACTTTCTACTTCCTAACACATTACCTTGGGAAAGTGATTTCTCTGAGTCTTAACAAGTTAAATGACAGATTAGATGATCCCAAGGATTTCTTCTAGATCATAATATATGTAACATGCTTTGTTTTATATTCTAAGTTCTCATCCAGTTTTAATATTTTGTATCTTAAAAGATCCTTCCAATTCTAAAAGAAGATTCTGTGTTCTAGTGGAAATAGCATTGTTCTAGGAATCAGGAAACTCAGGAACTAAATTATTATGGGTTCTTAGGCACAAAACTTCCTGCAAAATCTAAAAGGTGAATTGTTTGACCTCCAATTCCCACAGATCTTAGATTTAATAGGAGAATGCCACCTAAATGAGAAATTAGAAACTGTTAAAATAACAAATCCTAGATTGTATTCCCAACACTGGATTCATGATAAATGAATGAGGGCAATAAAGAAAGGGTGATGAATTCTCATTTATAGAGGTGACATCTATTTAGTCCTCAGTTTTCTCACTGAGAAAATGGTGATAATATCTTTGTCTTATCTACCACAGAAGGATGTTGTGAGGATAAAATGAGTTGATATATGTAAAATGCTTGTTATAAAGCATTATACAAATTTAAACTACCATTATTCTGTCCTTGTAACATAACACATTATAAGCTGGTCATTGTATCCATTGTTAATTGAGAAATTCATCTGCTCCACTTTAGTGTAATTGCATTATATTTATCTTGGGAGTCAGAGATTTTCCTGTTTAGCCTGTGGTCTGGCTAAAAACAATATCATGAAACACATACTATATCTCATCACCAGCCAGTCTTAAGAGGAAATATAACTAGGAAGGTGTTACCTAGTGTCATAGAAAAAGCTTTAGGTCTTGAGTTAACTTTAGCATTTAATATCTGTGTGTTTCTTGAAAGCCACTTCCCCTCCATGAATCTTATTTCCTCATCAATGCAATGGGCAAAGTGATTCTTTTATTATCTACCTCAAAGGGTCGATGTAAGGAAAATACTTTTTAAATCTAAGTGAACTATTATGGTACAAATAAGCTGAAGGCAGAAGATCTGAGTCCTTGGCATACTGGTATAAGTGGCAAAGGGCATCAGAGGGCAAAGACAAAGCCCCCCCCCCACCTATTTTATCAGATAGGCAATCTTGGGTTGAATCTGAATTTCTTTGTCACCACAACCATGTCAGTAATTTTCTTTTCTTTTTTTTTTTTTTGGCTTTTTTTTGGCTTTTTTGATGAGGCAATTGGGGTTAAGTGACTTGCCCAGGGTCACACAGCTAGGGAATGTTAAATGTCTGAGATCAAATTTGAATTCAGGTCCTCCTGACTTCAGGGCTGGTGCTCTATCCACTGTGCCACCTAGCTGCCCCTGCTTTATGATCTTGGACAAATTATGAGTCTTGGTAAAAAGTAGGAGCCTGTTTAGTTTTAGAATACTAAACTATTTTGCTTATCAAGTTCTTTGTCAATTTTAAACATATAAATGTGAGTTATCACCCTTATGGAGGACTTCCATTTATTTCTGATTGTTTCCTCATTTCTGTGGGTAGTCTATAAAATACTAAAGTAAATGTAGAATAATATTCATAAGTAACATTTCTATAGAACAAGTAGGTTTATAAATTATTCTCCTCAGCTCTACCTAGTGAAGTACTCAGTGCAATTAAACGTTGTTTCAATATTACAAATGAGAAGTTAGGCTCTGAGAAGGGATACAACATATCCAGATCACATAGCTACTAAGTGGATGAGCTGGAGTCATAAACTAGCTCTTCTGACTCCCAAATTCTCTGGTAACAGCCTTTCCTATCAACCCAACTTTTTGCCTTTTTTTCCTATCTCATGCCAAGGTGTTTTGGTGTTTCTTTTGATTTATCATATATTCTCACTTTCTTCTCTTCCTCTAAAATTGTCTCAAATCCTTCCAGTCTGTCTGTGTCTATGGTCCCAGAATCATTGGTATGTGTGGGGGAATAAAGTTTTCTAGTCAAATTTACAGCAGCCTACAGGAGTTGATTAATTTGGTAGTGTGAAATTGTAGGTTATCCTCCTAGCTCATGCCCCTTCAATCCATATGTATGAAGCTTTGAGCACCGATTCCCATGCAGGATTAAGCATAACCTTGATGCAGCCTAGTTTCAGGGAACAATCTCACTGCTCTGACTTCCTAGTAAGGTAGAAAGTGTTATATTTCGGCAGAGCAATGAGAGGACATTGCACCTGAAATATATGTTGCTGGAATTTTGGAAGGTCCTCTTCTACTTCAAAAAATTGGTCATATCTAGAAATATTCAGCTTCAGTGAGCAAGTCACAGATGTAGATGTGAAAATCATGCTATTATCTATAGAGCTAACCTAAAACAACAGTTGTCTTCAAAGACAGATGCTTTTGCAAACCTTGCATGGCAAGCTTGTCATAGTGGAAGATGTGCTGGCATTTACAATTACTAGGCTTTCAAGGCTGCTAGCTATAAAGGCTTAGACAGCTTTTAAACCAAGAATCAGCATGTCAGGAGGAGTGCTGTAGTTGGAAATAGAGGAGCTAGCTTTGGAACCTGATTCTAACACTGACTGGTTATATGGCAAGTCATTTTCCTTCCTTGATTGTTTCCTCACATTTTCCATGCCTTTTTGTTTTGAGGATCAAATAAGATAATATATAAAAAGCAGTTCGTAAATCTTTGAAAACTTTGCAAAGTTCTGTGCTGGCCTCAACCATTATTATTATAACCCATATAATCTTAGCCAAGTCATTTCAATTTGGTGAGCTTCAGGTTCCTTTAAAATAAAGTAAAGATAATTTTTGTTTTTGTTTTGTTTTTTTTTTTTTGCTTTTTGCTGAGGCAATTGGGGTTAAGTGACTTGCCCAGGGTCACACAGCTAGGAAGTCTCTGAGACCAGATTTGAACTCAGGTCCTCCTGACTTCAGGGCTGGTGTTCTAACCACTGCGCCACCTAGCTGCCCCAGTAAAGATAATTTTTAACTCCCTACTTCATGGGGCTATTACATAGAAAATGATTGATAAAGGTTACAAAAAGAATGTGTTAGACTAGATAACCTTTAACTTTCTTCAAACATTCTGTGTTCTAAATTTTTTTCCATCTCTCACATTCTAATGTTTTGTCATTTCTAAAACTATATATTTTTTGTTTAATTTTAAGCTCACTTCTAGCCCTATATGATAAGGTCCTTTCTAACTCTCACAGTTTGTATCCTATGTTCTTACATTCTGTGTTCTAAAATCCCTTTTATATCTAAGATTTTTTTTAATGCCTGATTTAATTGTAGGAGAGAAAGAATATGTTTTTAGTTTTTATCTTGAACAGACCTTGATAAGGGACAGTAAATGCTATCACAACTAGCAAAACCACTGTAATAAAAACTAGAATTTCTTTATTGCTTAGTGAATATCTTCTTATTAATGACATGCCTCAGGTCTGCAGAGAAATAAATTGTGAGTATAGCCAGTAGCCTTCAAATATGAATCTTCAAATTCTTGAACTTGTAAGACCTTTAGATATCTTCTAGAGTCAACAGGAGAGAAACCACTTTAAAAATGTAGTATGATGAATAACCAACATGTACTTATAGAACAAAAACCATTGCAAACTGCCTGACTCTCTGCTTGGGGAATAGGATAAGGGCAGGAGAAATTACAATTACAGTATTGAATTTTGACAATTCTATGTTAAGGGAATTCAGATTGCATCAAGAAAAAGTAAGACATCTTCTCTGGGCATGATTGCTAATGTGCATGCCTAATTTTTAAATCTTTATTTTTCTCCAATTTTAAAGACTACATGGGAAAAAAAAAAGTGTTCCTTTCAAATGGATATAAAAGTCATGTTTTAAGGGAAGTACTCTATCTAAGAATAAGGAAAATAATGCTCATAGCAACTACCAAGATTGTTTGGGGAAAGCTTAGAAAAAAATAAATCTGAAAAGACTACAGAAATGTGTATAGCCATTATTATTACTCTTCTTATTATAGCAAGTTAGAGCTAGAGGCAGCATTAAAACAGACTGTTCAAACAGAATATAGAAGTAATCAAAAAAAAAAAAGAGAACACTGACTTTGAAATCGTTTATTATGGATAAAGTGCTGAAAAGGGACCACCGAGCCCAAATTCCTCATGTTAGCCATGCTACATAAAACAAAACAAAAAAAAGTAAGGCCCCCAAAACAAAGTGACTTACCCAAGAGGTCACACAGGAGTAACAGTTAAATAATAAAACTTGAATCCATTTCAGATTTTATTACAATAGGGTCAAGGCTCTTTACACTCTGCTCTACAATCCCCAGATCTGAAGCTCTGAGTTCCATTGTTGGTGCCAACATTTACCTGATGAATAACCATGTCCAAATGACTTGATTTTTTTCCTGAATCTTAGTTTTATCATTTCATAATGAGGCTATCTCCCTAACACAGGATCACGATAAAGAAAATAATTTGCATATCTTAAAAAGTATTACAGAAAGCATAGAAATCTGTTTTAGTCGAAAGGAAGTTCTGGTTACCAGAATTTAACAGATCATTTTATCCCTACTCCTGAGCACTAGAGTATAGTATATGTAGAACTCAGTAGTTTATGTAGTTTAGTATATGAATTTAGTATATGTAGATCTCATGTGTAGGTCCTCAGTTTGGCAGCTGATTGTTTCCTTAAAGCTCATTTGTAAACCAGTTGTTTGAAACTTCTTGAGAATAAAGATTGTACCTTTGTATTTATATCTCCATCACCAAGCACAGTACCTGATATTTAGTAAATATTTAATGAGTGCTTATTGATTGGTTGATTCCACTGGAACAATATTATCTGTAATATAATTAAACTATAATAGTAATAGCTGTAAACTTGAATTTTGAATCCTAGTATCAGAAAATACAAAATACAAGAGAAAAGCTTGAGTGGGGAAGGGAAGTAAATAAAGAAGAAAGGATAGGAAGGGGAAGAACAGAGAATGTAGGGGAAAGATGAGTAGAGAAAAGGAAAAGAAGAAAAAGGAGATGAAGTTAGAAAGAAAATTTTCTTCTTCCTTTTCTTGTCCGGAGCTGGTCCTAAATAAAAATTTTAAATAGGTGGCAGTTGTCTTTTTTTTTCTTTTCAATTTTTATAAGCATCAAGAAATATGAGCATTTTCATATATGTGGAACAGAAAAAAAGGATTGTTTATAAAATCACAAATCTTTATTATACGTAGCTTGTACATTTTAAAAAGAAAAATAGTTTTCTGCTTCTCTTTGTCTCTTTTTGAACCTCTTTTTGTTCTCTTTTGTATGTGAAAAAATTTACAATGACCTATTCTTTCCTTTTGTTTGACTCACCATACCTCCTATCTTCCATCTAGACTAAAGAGGAAAACAAAACAAATTTATAACAAATAAACAGACTCATACATTGGTAATGTCTGAAAATGTATGCTGCATTCTGAACATATTCATCATTTAATAAGCACTTATTAATCATTTATTATGCGTTTAAGTACTATATTAAGCAGTAAGGTTACAAAAGAAAAGTCCAAAGTCCCCAGGGAACTTTCAGTTCTAGAAGCAAAGACAACATGTAAATAAATTTAGTGCTTATGAGATAGAAATAGAAGATGAGTCTTTGTCAGGCAGTTATTCTTGTGTTTCATCAGTTGTCCAAACATGATTCCAGAGATTATTATATTGATTAGTTTTCTTTAGTTTTTAAAATTCTTCTTTTCAGTGTTACAATGATTATTGTATAAATAGTTGTCAGATCTTCTGCATTGGTTTATATGTCTTCCCAGTTTTCTTTGAATCTATTCTTTTTTTTTTAAATCATTTCTCATAGTACAATAATATCTCATTATACTTTGAGTAATACTTGTTTAGTCACTTTCCAAATATTTCCATTATGACTTCCATTTCCAGCTGCTTTTCTTAGTTTCTAATTTTTTGTCAGCAATAAAAACCTGTGCTTCTATAATTTTTTTATACATCTAGCCTTTTCCCTCCTTTATTTTATGTCTTTGGGTTATAGACTTAGTATGGTCAAAAATGCATGAATTTTGGTGACTTTTTGACATAATTACAAATTGTTTTACAGAATAATTAGACAGAGCACAACTCTACCAACAGTGTATCAGTGTGCCTATCCTTCCAAACAATTTTAATGCCACTTTTTTTTTGCTACCTAATATATGTGATATAGAACCTTAGAACTGCTTTAATTTTCATTTCAGTTATTATAAATGATTTGGAACATTTTTTTCATATGTCTAGGAATTCTTCCCTTGAGAATTGCCAGTTCATACCTTTTGATAATTTATTGGGAATGACTTGTTCTTATAGGGCAAACTAGATGGCACAATGCTGGATGTAGAGTCAGGAAGACATCTTCTTGAGTTCAAATTTGGCCTCAAACTTTAATCCTGTTCAAGTCATTTAACCCTATTTGCCTTAGTTTACTTTCCTCATCTGTAAAATGATCTGAAAAAGAAAAGCCTCAATTGGGGTCACATTTTGGACATGACTGAAAAAAAGACTGAAATTTTTCTTCCACATTTAAATCCATTCCTTATCTATCTTCCTTAAATATCAGTCCTTTATCAAAGAAATACACTGCAAACATATACTGTTTACTAACATATACTGTTTTACTAACATATACTGTTAACTATAGCTCTTGTTTTAATTAAATCTATTTTGTTTGTACAGAAGCTTTTCAATTTTATGTAATGAAAATAATCTATTTTATCTTTTTTGGTCTTCTTTATTCCTTCTTTGGTCATAAACTTTTCCCTACTTCATAATTGTGGACTTTTTTGCTTACTCTCCTAATTGACTTAGGATGTAACTTTTTATATTTAGATAATATGTCTAATTGGAGCTTTTAAAATGTTAGTTTAAATCTAATTTCTCTGTGATCAATTTCAAGTTTACTGAGCTTCTTTTTTGGCAAATGGTGAGTTCTTAGCCCAAAAGTTATAGTCTTTTTTTTTTTAATTTTTTTTATTTTTTTTATTAAAGCTTTTTATTTGTATAACATATGTATGGGTAGTTCCCCAACATTGATCTTTACAAAGCTTTCCATTACAAATTTTACCCCCAGTCCCCTCCCCTCCCCTAGATGGCAGGAAGTCCACTACATGTTAATAATGTTGAAATGCTTGAGAAGTTATGCAAGAAAAATCCTATCTACAAGAAAAAAAAAAAAGAATCAGAGAAAAGCAACCCAATGCAAGCAAATGTCAATAGAGATGATGAAAATGTTACTTTGTGGTCCATATTTCATATCCCTCTCTCAGGGTGTATGTGGTTTTCTTCAGTGAACAATTGGAACTGGTTTGAGACAATTCTTTGTTGCAGAGAGCCATGTCCATCAGAATGGATCATCATGTAATACTGTTGTTGCTGTATATGATGATCTCCCGGCTCTGCTCGTTTCACTCAGCATCAGTTCATGCAAGTCCCTCCAGGCCTCTCTGAAATCGTCCTGCTGGTCGTTTCTTACAGAGCAATAATATTCCATCACATTCATATACCATAATTTATTCAGCCACTCTCCAATTGATGGGCATCCCTTCAGTTTCCAGTTTCTAGCTGCTACAAAAAGGGCTGCCACAAACATTCTTGCACATGTGGGTCCCTTTCCCTTCTCTAAGATCTCTTTGGGATATAGGCCCAGTAGAAACACTGCTGGGTCAAAAGGTATGCACAGTTTGACAACCAAAAGTTATAGTCTTTAAGTTTATCAAATACTAAGTTGCTAAGTTCATTTGTTTCTGAATGTTGCATACCTCTACTGTTCCACAGATCTACTTTACTGTTCTTTTAACCAATGCCAAATGATTTTGATGATTAATGCTTTGTAGTATATTTTAAGATCTATAACTGCCAATATACCATTCTTATCACTTAAAAAATTTATTTTCCTTAATCCTTGACTTTTTATTACATCAGATGATCTTGGACCCAAATAGACTTATTTGCAGTCTGACAAAACATATGGACCCTTTTTCAGAATAATGTTGTTAAATAATAAAATACCAATCATATTGAAATATGATTATATAAATTAATTTAGGTCATTATTTATTACATTTTCACATAATAGCCATAAGCAATCAATATCTCTCTAATAAATGTTTTATAATTGTATTTATATAGTTCCTGTTTGTGTTTAGGTAGATAGACTCCAAAATATTTTATACATTCAGTTATTATTTTAAATTTAGTGAATAAAATTCATTAAATAATGTCTGATTTTAAATGTAATTTCTCCTTTTATAGCCTCCCAATGAGTTTTATTGGTAATATACAGAAAATTTATTGATTTGTGTGGGCTTATTTCATATTCTGCAACTTTTTTGGTTATTATTTGTTTCAATTAATTTTAGAATCTTAAAAGTTCTGTAAGTAGACAATCATATTATTTGCCAAAAAGCAACAACTTTCTTTTTTGCTTGTGCTTATTCCCTTAATTTCTTTTTTCTCATCTTATTGCTATTACTTGCATTTTTAATACTATCTCAAATAAGAGTGGTGTTTATAATAAGAATCCTTGCTTTACCTCTCATCTTACTGAAAAGTCTTTCACATTTCCATTGCATAATACTGGCTCTTGATCTTAGATAACTAATATTTAAAATATTAAGAAAAGGTATTTCTATTCCTTTGCTTTTTAGAAATTTTAACAGAAATGTGTGTTATTTTTTGTCAAACACCTTTTGTTGCTATCTATTGATATCATTAAGTGATTGGCAATGACTACCTTCAATTCTACAGCCTTTTCTACCTCTTAGTGGAATATCTCCTGTGTTTTGATGCTGCTCTCAACTCTTTATAGTAACAGCCTTTCCTCAATCAGTCCAATGTCTAAAAGTTCTCTGCTCCAAGTTAACTTACTTCTGTTACTCCCTTCCCCACCCTTAACCTCATTGAAAACTTTCATTTTCTCTATGCAGTAGATCTTAGGTATGTGTTAGTGGGAAAGCAATCTGATTGAAATAATTCACACCAATGGAATTTTCTTTGCTAAATGAGGAGGCTTATTGATCTGAATGAGTTGCTAATTGGTTAAGTTTCTGAAAATTTTATAAAGCAAAACAAAACAAAAATTTAATATCATAATGTGTTGTAATAAAGGAAGAAATTTTGGGGGGGAGAGATGTTCTGATATGAATGATGAGTCACAAGGGATAGGCCAGTTCTGCCTAAGAGTCTCCTCGTTGGATCAGGTCTCCTAAGGAGGCAGCACAGGGCCTGGGAAAGAGGACTAGCTTTAGAATCAAGACCTGGTTTCAAATGTTACCACTTATGTGACATTGAACAAATCATTTCACCTCCCTTTACCTCAATGTACTCCTCCTTAAAGTTAAGGACTAAGACTAATTGGTCCCTAAGGGTCCTTTCATACTTTTACATTCTCTTAGGCTATATCCTGAAAAAAATCAGGGCATGATTTATTACTTTAAGAAAGTGATAGAAAAAAATATTAATACGATTAAACTTAACAATATATCATGAATTTTTAGAGAACTTGTTATTAACATCTACCAGTCCATCCCAGGCTACAGCAATCTTATAAATGAAAAGACAATAGTACTAGTGATTTCTCAGGCTGGTATATTTACTTAATGCCAAAAGATAGTACAGAAAGTAAATTCCACTAGTTTGAGTTGAAGAGATCAAGGGGTATTTCATAGAGATAGTCAACATAGAATTGCATCTTGAAAATTGGGCTAGATTTAAGTAGATGAAAAAGGGAAGTAGTATGTAAGATAGAATAAACAGAATGATTAAAAATATGAGCAGGATATATTCATAGCTCAGTAAAAATATTAGTTTGGCTAGAGTTGAGAATTTATAAAGAAGAATAGTGAAAGAGAAGGTGGAAATGATTAGTTATGTCTAGATTGTGAAAAACCTGAGCTGATGTAATAGTTAAGTAAATAATACTAGGAAAACTATATATTCAATAACAACAACATTAAATGGTAAGAAACAAAAAATGAAACTGAGCACTTTGTGATTATAATAACCAAGCCTGACCCCAGGGAAGAGAAAAGAAAATGGATCCTTCTTTGCAGAGGTAGATGCTGGATGTGAATCTGCTTGAATATGGTTGTTAGCTGGGTTAATTTTGTTAAATTAATTGCTTATCTTTACAAGAATAGATTACTGGCTGAAGGGAGTTAAGTGACTATGTTTTTGGTGTGTTAATAGAATTGGACTGCCTGAGGCCCTTTTGGAGATCTACTTTTTGGAAGTCCTTTTGTTGCAGTGGGGGATAGATGGCTGAAGCAATGCCTATTCTACCCCCCCTTCTCCCCAACACTAAACATTAGTATATATGACTCTTCTTTTAAAAATGAAATACCAATTTCCTCCAGTTTCTGGGATAAGACTATTTAGAGACTTTTGTTTTTAGCCCATTTACAAAGGGAACTGACTTACTGAGCAACATATAATTGGATCAACGAAAGCATTTTTAAGAGCTCTGAAATTCTGTTCAGCAATTTAAAGTTTTTAAGCAACAATGGATGAATCATTGGTTGACATGTGAAATTAACACAGGAAGGCAATTTCAAGAAAAGAAGCTAAATTCCATTCCCAAA
Source organism: Myrmecobius fasciatus (assembly GCA_023553655.1). Classification (NCBI taxonomy): domain Eukaryota; kingdom Metazoa; phylum Chordata; class Mammalia; order Dasyuromorphia; family Myrmecobiidae; genus Myrmecobius; species Myrmecobius fasciatus. The sequence continues at coordinate 133,975 of JAJPUD010002310.1, read as the reverse complement.
TTGGTACATATTATGCAGAAGAGAGTTAGGGCTACCATGGAAAATAAACACAGCCTGAAGGGATTTAAATGCCAGGGAATAAGAGAAATTATAGTCTAGAGGAAGAGCAGTTTTTACACATGCCAGAATTAGAGAGCTTTTACTTTTTTCCTGCTTATTGTCTCCATTTGGTGCCCTATACTTTGGTATGGAGCATGTTTATATAAGGAAATGTTTTGTGTTGCAAACATAAGTAGAAGAACCTAATAATTAAAGGAGCCCCTTTATTAACAGAGCTGTATGAGCTGAAACTTAAACTTTCTGGCTATTTTTTGTAGTGGTAAAATGGATACTGTTACAATACCAGTTGTAACAGTAGACAAAAGAATATCTTATCACAACCTGGAAATGTAAAGCCCATAAGGGCATAAATGCAATCTTCCCTTTTGGGGGAGAGGTCCAAAAGAAAGACAGATTCAAGAATATTCTAGATGGGGTCCTTTTTTTGGTGCCTTAGCCTCTTCTGCAAAAGGCAGTATAGCATAGGTGAGGTGTAATGGTAATGAAAAGAGTTTTGGCCACAGAGTCAGAAAACTTGCTAACCCTTCCACTTATTCTCAATGGGAACTTGCACAAATCCCTTCCCATATCTGAGTTTGAACATCCTCTTTTATAAAATGAGAAGATATAATAAGATTATAAGGTTCATCCAGTTCTAGGATGTTCTAGGGGTATGCTATTCAAATGCTTTAGAAAAATTACTCTCATTAGTGATTTTATCAGATTAATTCCAGATATTTTTCCACAGCCTGAGGGTCTGGGACTCCAGACAGCTAAGTTTGGGAGCATTTGGCATAATGGAAAAAGCCAAATAGGAGACCTGAGCTCCAGTTCTGGCCTTAACTAGCTATGTGACAAGTCATTTACCCAAAATTATATTCATAACAAGAAATCTAATGCAAAAGAATTTTATTCCATGTGAACAATGATGCCAGATAAAATGTTCTAGGGTTCCTCTTTGCATTCTTAATGTATTAGGATACACAAAGCTCAATAAAAATATTACCCAAAGGAATAATTTGCATAATGTAAATCTTCATTGTCATTTGCTCATTTTCATATCATAAAACTAGCATTTCCATTAAAATGCTATTAAGAAATTTCCTTTCTGTATTTGTGACAATTTGGATTGAAATCTGATCCCTGGTATTACCCCCTGCATTGATGACAGTTTTGTTTTTTTTTCTTTCTCATTTCTGTTTATGGTATCTTTGTAAGTGCATTTTCCTCATTTGTGTAAAAGCTTTGGGTTAATTGCCTGTAAGTGATATCTGTAAAGAGTGAAGGTGCCTCTTATCCCAACACTATTCAACAGAATTCAGAAAATACTGGCACTTACTGCCATTTCAGAGATAAGACTGCATTGAGACATTGCTAATTTTTGGGGAAGCCTAGATATCAACTTAGCATCATGGGTCCTCAATGTTGAGTAGGAACCTTAGAGGTCATTTAATTCAAAACCTCTCTGGAGTATGAGTCCTCTCTACAAGTTGCTAGACAAATGGTTACCTTTCTCCACTTGAAGAATTCTAGGAAAAAAGAATTCATTTTCTTCAGGGGCAGCCTTTTCAAATATTGAACAGTTCTATTAGAAAGTTTCTCCTTAAATGTGATCTATATCCAGTGAAATGACTATGGAATATGAATGCAGATTGAAGCATACTATTTTTACTTTTTTTCTGTTTGTTTTTTCTTTCTCATGGTTTTCACCATTTCTTCTGATTCTTCTTTCAAAACATGACTAATGTGAGAATAGATTTAATATGATTGTACATATCAGATTACTTGCTGCCTTGGAGGGGAGATTGCTAGGGAAGGAGGAAGAAAAATTTGGAACTCAAAACCATACAAAACTTTCTTTGCATGTAATTAGGGGAAAATAATATTAAAGGGGAAAAAAGTAAAAAAAAAAGTTTCTCCTTATATTAAGTCATGATAGAGATCATGTAACATAGTGGATAGAACATAGTGGATAGAAGATAAAACTTAGAATCAGAAGATCTGAGTTTGACCTGCCTTAATCCTTTCCATATGTGATAATAGAAGTCACCTATACTTTCAGTTTCCATCTCATCTTTTTTTTTTTTTTTTTTTGATTTTTGCTGAGGCAACTAGGGTTAAGTGATTTGTCCAGGGTCACTCAGCTAGGTAATGTTAAGTGTCTGAGATCAGATTTGAACTCAGGCCCTCCTGACTTCAGGGCTGGTGCTCTAAACACTGCGCCACCTAACTGCCCCCCATCTCATCTTTAAAATGAGAGTAACAATATTTGCACAATCCATTTCATGGAACAAAATTATGGGAATACATAGGCAAGTCACAAGAAGAATAGGGTCATGGTTTTAACTGTGTGAGGGGATATTCACGTTGAAGATCAAAGATCCATTTGGGTACCTATGTCAAAGAGTTATTAGGAGAAAAGTGTTTGGACAAACCTCAAAGAGCTTTGTAACAGAATTTTCTAAAGTTCAAAGGGATTTAAGCAGCCTTCTTGTTCAAATTCTACCTGAAAAAGAATCTTTATAACATACTCAACAGATGTTTATCCAGCCTTTGTACGAAGGCTTCCAATTTTGGGTTGTAGACTACATGTACAAACAGTCCAGTTTTAGATAGCTCTAATTGTTAGGGAGTTTTCCATTAAATTAGGCTTAAATTTGTGGGGGGTTTTTTATTCATTACTCCTACTTTTTTCTAAGACTAAACATATCAAGTTGGTTTTTTTTCTCCCCATATGACAGTCCTTCAAATACTTGAACCCAACTATATTTACCCCACTGAGTCCTCTCTTCACCAGGCTAAAGACAGGAGATCCTCATATGACATTTTCATAGGACTCTTAATCAACCTGATTACCCCTTCTGGTTGCTTTCCAGTTAATCAGTACCCTTCCTAAACGGTGGTACTTAGTATGAAACAAACATTCTCGATGTGGTCTAACCAGGATAGAACCCTTTCTTATTCCTGGAATAAGAACTTATTTGTTAATTTATTTATCAATTCATTTCTTTTTTCTTTTTCTTCCTTCTTTCCTTTCTTTTCTTCCTTCTCTCTTCCCTCCCCTCCCTCCCTCCCTTTCTTCTTTTCTTCCTTCCTTTCCTTCCTTCCTTCTCTTCTTCCCTCCCTCTCTCTCTTCTTCCCTCCCTCTCTTCTTCTCTCCCTCTCTTCTTCCCTTCCTTTCTCCTTCCCTCCTTCCCTCTCTCTCCCTCTCCCTCCCTCTCTTTCTCTCTTTCCCTCTCTCCTCCTTACCTCCCTCTTTTTCTTTCCTTCCTTCTTTTCCTTCTCTTCTTTCCTCCCTCCCTCTCTCCTTCCCTTTCTCCCTCTCTCCTTCCCTTTCTCCCTCATCCCTTCCTCCCTTCCTTTCCTTCCTTTCCTTCCTTTCCTTCCTTTCCTTCGTTTCCTTTCTTTCTTCCTTCCTTCCTTCCTTCCTTCCTTCCTTCCTTCCTTCCTTCCTTCCTTCCTTCCTTCCTTCCTTCCTTCCTTCCTTCCTTTCTTCCTTCCTTTCTTCCTTCCTTCCTTCCTTCCTTCCTTCCTTCCTTCCTTCCTTCC
>JAJPUD010002310.1:83788-130287 GCA_023553655.1 Myrmecobius fasciatus | reverse complement strand
CTTTCTTCCTTTCTTTCTTCTCTCAATGCTGCCCAATGTCATATTAGCTTTTTTAAACTGCCACATCAAATTATTGATTAATATTTAGCATTCAGTCCATGAAAATCCCAAGGTTTTTTTCCACACAAGCTTGTCTTACTATGCCTCCCTAATACTGTATTTATATAATTGATTTTTAAAATCCAAGTCTAAGTTTACATTTATCCATAGTCTAAGTTTATATTTATCCTTATGAAGTACTTATGCTTTAGTCTCTGACATCCAATGTGTTAGCTATCCCTCCTAGCTTGATGTTTTTGATGAAAATGACACCTTTGCTTTTATTCAAATCATTTTTTCAAAAGGACTTACTAGCACAGGGCCAAGTACAGATCTTTGGAACGCTTCAGTGTAGACCTTTTACAAAGTTGGAATTGAAATATTACTGACTACTCTTGAAGCTTTTCCATTTGACCAGTCCTAAATCCATCTACAATCTAGTATGCATGTATCTATCTTTTTTTAAATAGAATAGTATAATAATTTCAAATATTTTGCTATGTCTCCAGCACTTCTGTATAGTATCTATTTATTAACTTTAACAAAAAAGGAAATGAGGGCAATATAGCATGACTGTTTTTAATGAAGTTATAATATTTTGCTTCACCTAAATTTCCCCCTGTATCCCTTCCCTCTTTAAAAATCAAATCATTATAACAAATATTTTAAAACAAAAAAGGAAAGAAGGGGGTAGAATTCAGTAAAACATATAAAAAAAATCTGACCTTATATGAAATGGTCCACATTCATAGACCCCCCCCTCAACAAAAGAGTGGGAGGTCGGTTGAGATGTCTTTTTATTTATTCTTCCTTGGGCAAAGCTTGTTCTTTATAATTCTTCGGTATTAAGATTTTGTATTGTTTTGTTCAGATATTAGAAATATTTTAAGGTCACCATTTCCTATTATAGAATGTACCTCTCTCCCTATAACAGTAATTTTTAATGGGACTTCCTTCTCCACTGAGTTAAACTTTCTTCAAATTTCATTCCTTTACTAATTTGCCATCCCACCAATCCTCTTGTACCTTTTTTTACTGAGACATAGAAGCAATATATCCTTCATTTTTTCTATCCTCTAATACTTCTCTATCCTTTTATATGCCATCTCATTTTACAATTTAGTCCCCCAAAAGTACAAAATGATTCATATTTGGGGGTGGATTGTGGGATTTAGTCCGATGTTTCCGGACTACTCCTCTGTTCTTACTTCTCTTAAATTCTATTGTTGTCTTTATCCCCTTTTATACTTTCAAAAAGAAACACCTTAATAGACCATCTATGTTATTTAACCTAATAGGCAACTCTCTTTGTTTTTTCTTTTGAAAAGTATCTAGAGATGGGGTAACTTACTTTTTCCTTCGTTAGTAGTTGTATTTGTGTTCCTGTTGTTTAGGGTATTGAATAGTCTACTTATCTTTTTTAAAGTAATGTTTTAAATCTCTTTTATTAAATGTCTATCTTTATTAATTATTAGGTTGAAATGTGTAGCGTATGTCATTTTGAGTTCTGTCTTGAGTTCCTTTGCTTTTCCAAACATATTTCTTTTCTTCTTTTTTTTTTTTTTAAATTGTTTCTGGTGAATACGGAATAGCCTTGTGTTATTTGAACTTAATTTCTTTTATAATTGAATTATTTATTTGATATATTTGAATATTTTCCCTGGTAAATAGCAGAATTTATTGTTGGTCATTAGTTGTTAAATTTCAACACCATGTACCTTGGAGTTTAAAGTATAGAAGTAATGAGCTGAGATTTTTGCTTGCTGAGGGAAGGTAGCATTGGTTTTCTGGACAGAATTTCTGTTGCCTTAGAGTTCCCTAATCTAAGGATAGCCTCAGGCATCCAGAAATCTATTTTTTCTCCCTCTTCACCTCACCCCCAATATCTCCCTTTCCACCTCCTGTACCAGGGCAGAGTTTCTATTTGATGTTTGTTGGAACAGGATGATATGGGGTGTGCTAAGGGGAGTGCTAAGGGGATGTGGTGTGCTGTAGCAAAAACATTCTTGAGGAATCTCAAAGCATAAATCAGTTGGGTTGGTTTGTGTGTTGTACTGGATTGTAAAAGCCTATGGAGAGGAAGATATTGAGTGAATGTGCTAAGGTTTGGTATTTACTACTGTTAATTCAATAGACTGTTACCTCATTGGGTTTCTTGCTTTTTTGTTCTATGGAAACAGATGTAATTGCTCTATCTTTGGTGTATAATTCCTCTTTTAGTTTTCTATTTACTATTTTTGGCAGAGGTGGGAGTTGTTGGTTTTGTTTTTTCTGAGAGTCAATGGGGACTGGAGAAAATGCCTATTACTCTATTTTGGTCACTTGACCTGGAACCTATGCTGTTGCTGTTGTTTTTAAATTATAGCTTCCCTTTCTGGATGTTCACTATTCCACCTTTCCTTTAATGATCCATTCTAAAAGTTCCCAGGAATTGAAATCAAGCTACAGGTTTTGTACTCCTTTTTGTTTGTTTGTTTGTTTGTTTGTTTTGAAAACCTTGTGGTACTTCTCCTGCTTTCTGTGATTTTCCAACTGTTGCTAATAGTGGGTCATCAATCACATCTGCCTATTCTTTCAGTACCTAAGTATTATTGTTCATCTGGCCAGGTAACTTGAATTTTTAATGAAAAACTCCATGGTCTCTTACTCTCTTCTTAGTTATCTTGGATATCAGCTCTTTTCTTAACCGTTTTTGTTCAGTCATTTCCAGTACAAAGGTCATTTTGATTGGTAGAAAAATCAGAAGCAGGATAGAAATAGAGCAGCTTAGCTTTCTGTTATTTCTCAGTTATCTTCATCTTGTCTACCCAAAGCCACAGTTCTTTCCCTTTCTTTGTTCCCCTTTCCTTCCAAAATAATTTTAAAAGAACCTTTTTCTGGTCTTTACTTTTCCTTTTCGGTTTTGGCTAAATTTGAGCTTTAAAACTTTTGAAACCATTTTTATAGGACTATGTCACACTTTATTTGGAATATAGATATCAGTCACATGGTTATGATAAAACATACATATTCTGCAAATTATTGCAAAATTCTGCCTGATTTTCATGCTGATTGATATTCTTAGCTGTATTGGTTGAATTGCCTATAGAATTTTATTCTTTGCTTTCTAAACATCACCTTAAGGATACTATAGCTTTTTATAACTTTACTTGACACCCACATCCAATGTTTTACTTTATTCTACAGATGCAGAGCTATATTCTACTTTTCCTCTCTTCTCTCCCTAATCTCTTAAACATCTACTAGCCAACTGGTTTTACTTACCAGTTGGTTTTGCTTATCTTTTCTTACTATCCTTACCAAATATTTTTTCTTTGAGTGCTTCTCTTCAGATTTTTACTCCTCGATCCTTTTCTTTTGTCAAATTTAGTCTTCCTTGAATTTATCCTCAAATTCTTTCAGCTTTATCCTCACCTAAATCCAATATCTATCCAATCTCTTTCTAATTCAATTTAAATCCTTCTCTCTTCCTTTACTTTTCCCACATTCTTCTTCTATCATAGGCAAAAGTAAAATCAATACAAGTTTCTCTTTAATTGTTGCTCTTTTCAGTAGAATGTAAACTCCTCAAGGCCAGGATTGTTTGATTTTTGCTTTCAATCCCTAGGACCTACATTTTAATAAAAGTTCTTGCAGTTGCTGAAAATGTTCAAGAAGTGGTTTGAATGGCAAGGCATCAAAAACATTGTAGAAGAAATTCTCCAAGGTTCTATATTACTAAGATTCCTTGGTTAAAAGACTCACTGGTTTCAATGTCATGGCAATCAAAAGAGAAAAACAGAGAGAAATCCAACTGTGCTATTCATAGACGATTTCCATTAAAATGACCTAACTGTAAGAAAGATCAATGAATTATTCATTGGTTTGCTGAGTTTTGATGAAGTCTCAACCAATTAGAGTTTATGATATCCTCTGTATCTTGAGAATGTTTCCCAACTATTTGACCCCCTACTTTTCTGAAAAAAAAAGTATGTGACTGAGGTTCTCTTTCTATGCCTTTCCCAGATTTAAAACTTACTTACTTGAGCAATAATCTTGAAATATCTGAAGACAGTTGAGTATAAAAGATAATGATTTACATTTTGTTTGACTGTGTGTGTGTGTGTGTGTGTGTGTGTGTGTGTGTGTGTGTATGGGGAGAGGACTTGTATCTGTCAATCATATTAAGATTAATCTCAGCTGGCAAGATTTTGGCATAGAATTTAATGGGCCAGAGGTGCTATTCCCTTTTTATGGGAACTCTGGAATGCTGTGAGCCATATTATAAATGAAAAACAAATTTAAACTATCTCATCATTTTGTCAGCTTGGATTGAGTAGAATTAATAAAATATTAGATACGATTCTGGGGGAGTTGGTTGCCTCAATCTCAATTTCTTTATCTGTAAAAGAAAAATAAAAGTAGTACCTTCTTCACATGGTTGTTGTGAGGTTCAAATAAGATCAAATATAAAATGCTTTTCCTTTAAAGTGCTATATGAATGTTAACTTTTATTATTGAAATTGAAAGAGATCTGGTTAGAGACCATATAATTCGCCTTCTTATTTTACAGAGAAGGAAACTGAGATCCAGAGCAATGGAGTAATTTGCCACACTGTAAGTTAGTGGCAGAGCCAGTCTCTTGACTCCCAATCCTTCTCTTTCCACTCATCAGAATTTAATTATTTCAAAAATATCTAACTAAAATATGATATGAATACTTTTTTTCCTTTAAAATTAAAAAGTCATATAAAGCTGGGTAATTTATGTGGTTTCTTTGTGAATTGAAAGTAAAAAAAAATATTAAGAACAAAATCAGTTGTGGTTCTAAGTAACATTTCCTCTTCTCACATTTTCGATAGAACTGTTATAATAACTTTCTCCCAATACATGTTTCTACTTCAGTTGTACAATCATTATACTCCTAATAATTGGAGTTGTGATCAAATGAAGGTTAGATTGAAAATATTATATTTGGCATAGGAAACCTAGATTCAAGTGTTGATTAGACTATTAAGTAGCTGTGTGGTCTTCACTTTTAGAAACCTTAATTTACTTGTCTTTAAAAGGAAGAGATTGAAGTAAATATTTCTATTGAAGTAGATATATGATTTTCCTTATTCTATACTGTAACATTCTACAATCTGAGACTCTAGTTCTAACATTTTAAATTTTAAGGTCTCTTCTAGCCCCCAATACTTATTTTCTCATCTGTTGTCTAGTAAATTCAATAAAAGAAGTTCTGTTTCTTGTTTTTGATGTGCTTCAGATCTGAACAATGTAATAAAATATCAGGAATGAGAGAAGAATCTGGAATAGATGAAGCAGATAATTTTGATGCAGAGACTCATAATGAAGCCAGCTTACCCTCGATCTGCCTCAAGCAAGTATTCCCAAAGTATGCAAAGCAATTCAACTATTTGCGCTTGGTGGACAGGATGGCCAATCTATTTATCCGATTCCTTGGGATAAAGGGGACAACAAGATTGGGACCAACAGGGTTCCGCACCTTCATAAGGTTGGTAAGGTCATAATTTACTCTATTTTCTTAAACTATATGTGGAATATCCCAGTGTGTCTGCAAAATTGCAGAGCTTAAGTGTTACTCAATTTGACTATTGAATCAGAAGACCTAGGTTCAGATAATATTTCTGATGATTGTTACTTTTGAGACCCTGAATTTAAACTTATTGGCCTCATTTCCTTCACCTATCAAATGAAGGGTGTCAGCAACATATCTTCTGAGGGCTCAACTCTAGACTTGTGATATTATGATTATTACATTTCCCTAAATCTAATAACTCATTAATAAAGCACTTTTTATACATTATCTCATGATCTTTGATCCTTGAAATTCCCTTAAGTGACATCTTATAAATGAAGTAATCAGGACTCAGGGAGTTGAAATTATTTGGTCTGGGTTACACACCTAATAAGTGGTCTTCTCTCTAGGTCATGAATTATTCTCTTTTGACTCTTCAAGTAAGTTATATGTATATATATATATATATATATATATATATACACAAATATCCATACATATATGTATAAATGTGTATATGTATTTATGTGTGTGGAGGTATATTGTACATTGGTTTATTTTCCCTGAAAGGAAGATAAATGAGGAAAGAAAATTGAATAGTTTTGCTCAACTTTAAATATAAATCACAGCCGCATGGAAAAATAACATGCTATGGGATATAGAAAGCTGATCTCTGAACCAAGGAGAGCTGGTTCCAGTACCACCTCTAACAAACACTAGCTGTGTGACCCCAGGCAAGCCACATAATTTTTTTGTGTTCTAGGCCATTCTCTAAGACTATAAATTGCCGAAAAGGTGACAACCTTCATTGGTAGAGGGGGAGTTTTCTCTCCTGAGGTTCTCTATTCCAATGAAATAATAGGTCCAGACCCTCTATCCATGAATATAATAACAATTGTGGTATTTACATCTGTCATCTCCCTTCAGTCCTCACAGTTTACCATCTTTAAGCAAGTCAATTCTCCTTTCTGGGCTGTAGTTTTCTTTTCCATCAAATGGAAGGGTTATATTAATCTTTTCTACTTCTAAAAGTATGTTTTTGTATGCTTACATGCATGTATTGTTTACTTCAATATTTCATGTATCTGTGATTTCAGTTCAGTTGGACAAACATTGATCAAATGCCTATGATGAGCAGAAGATCTATAGAGAGGGATAAAATAAAGCTTACTTCTATTTTTGAGAATACTATTTGGAACATATATAGGAATAGTGCAATGATAATTACAAGTATATTAGCTAGGTGGATTTGAGGAAACCTTCTCAAAGGAGGTAGTGCCTGAGCAATGGCCAAATATCAAAAGAGTCTGAGATTCTAAGATAAGGGAATGTATTTCAGGCATGGGAATAGACATGTAAGTGTAAGAAGGAGTGACAGCTTGGGAAAGCAACTAGGAGTTATGTTTGACTGGAATATAGAATTCCTAAAGAGAAACCGTATACTGTAAGTCTAGAAAAGGGAAGACAGGACCAGTTTGCTGAGCATCTCAAAGGTCAGACTAAGATAATAGATTAAAAAACAGATGATGAGGGTCTGAATCAGAATGGTAGAGTGTGACTGGAGAAGATGGGATAGTTGCAAGACATGTTGTAGAGATAGAAATGGCATGATATTACAAGTGACTGAAAATAAGCAGTAGGAATCACATAGAAGTCAAAGATGAATGATTTTAACGTTATAAGCCAGAATGACTGTAGAGGAAAAAAGATAGATTTTAAAACAAAAACTGAGTTCCATTTTGAACATCTAGGGTTAGAGGTATCCACAGATATTTGTATTGTTGTAGTATTTTCCTGTTCCAATAAAAATTGCAACTTACTTCGTTGTGAATTGCTTTGATTTAAAAAATAATCCTGATGTGGCCAAACTTCTGGCCATAATTCTCTCTAAACTTAGATTGGGTGGGCCTTAGATGGCAAACATACAGTCTATCATTGGAAAGGTCCTTAAATTTTTTCCTTCTTAGGAAAACCTACCACAGATTACATCCCCTGACATATAGCCTTCAACAACTCAGACTCCCCTCCAAACCCAGAAGAGACATCAGGGTTGTCAGTTCAGAATATGGGCACATAATATTAATTAAGAGTCAAATGTAGCAGGGATCCTAATTATTTTTTAATTCCCTACAACAAAAAGATAGCAGAATAAACTGGTAGACTTGGAGTCCAGAGTCAAATTCTGACATTGACTAGTTATATGGACATGGTTTTCTTATTTAACCTCTTAGAATTTCAATTGGAAGTCTAAGTTTTTATTATGAGGTTCAAAATAGATAAAATATGTAAAGAGCTTTCCAAAATAAAAACAATTATAAATTTTTATAATAATCATAATTATTATCCTATAATAATATTACTATTCTATATTATAATTATTATTCAATAATAATTGTTGTTGCAATTTTTTATAAGATACAGTAGAGGGGAGTGAGTGAAGGAGAAATTAGAGACCTTAGAAAGTTAAAACACAAGGGAAGAGACTTTGGGTGGGGGAAGCATGGTATAATGAAGAGAATATTGAATTTACAATTGAAGGACCTGGATTTGAATCTTCGCTTTGCTATTGATTTTTTATTACTTGTATAAACATGGCCAAGTGAATTCACTACTCTTTATTATAAAACTAAAGACTTTGAATACATTACCTTCCAGTTTCAAACTGCTGATCCTATAATACTTAAATGTAATATGTTAAAGCTGGGGCAAAGGAAATTTTATATGAGAAGAATTAACTGCTAATGGTCTTTTTCAGCAGGGCATAAGATGATGGTCTCAAAAAGGGGACTAGAATAAAAACTGTCCTAGTGAAAAGGTGACAGTCAAAAAAGTTAATGTGATATTAGGCTGCACTAAGAGTGAGGAGTAAAGGAGGCTGCCCAAACACTGTATAGGAGGGAAAGGAGATGGGCTTGGGCATGGGGCAAGAGCAAGTAGTAGCAGGTGGCCATGCAGGGATGCTCTACTAGCATCCTTATGCTGTCAGGAGAAAACAAGGAAGGGTAGGTGGGTCCCCTATGGTGACCTTGGAAAGAAGATGCAGGAGGGCCTGGCATGGATAAGTTGAAATTTGCATCATTGGAGGGAACTCCTGAATTGATGAAATCCCATATCCAGTGTGCACATTTGAATATATTGGGCACTATTAATAGATCTAGGAATGTTATACTCCTACTATTCTCTGTCCTGATCAGACTATGTTCATTTATTAAACATTTACTAAATAGCAGGGACTGTATTAAGTTCTGCAGATACAAATACAAACAAGAAAGATGTCTCTGCTCTCAAAGACTTTGCTTTCTAACGAGGGAAGGCAAAGACAAAGCTGGAAAAGGGAGGGGAGGGTAGCATCAAGAAAATGCAAAAGCCAGCCTATCTAAGTCAAGTGACCCAGAGGCAGAGATCAGGTTCCTCACAGGAATATGCAGAGGTAACCTGAGTGATGACATAATAGCATGGGACAGTGAGTATTATTTTCAGTGCTACATTTTAGTAATCCCATTTTAGGAAAGAAATTAAGAAATTAGAATTCAGACAGAGGAAGTACTAGCGATTTTGTGATGAATATTAATTGAAGGGATTGGGCATATTTTGGAGCAGAAGAGATTGACTTTGTCATTGATCCTTACTCAAAACCTTCAGTGAATTCCTTATTGCCTTTATGATAAAATACAAATTCCTCAGCCTGGCATCCCTCACAATCAACTTCCACCAATATTTTCATTTTATTTCATACTATTCCTTTTCATAGATCTATATTCTAGCCAGATTTGATTGCTGCCTGTTTCCTGAACTTATAACTCTAGCTCTTGCCTCATCATATTTACACAGTCCATTTCCCTTGTCTGGAATCTACTCACTCCTTATAGCTACCTCATAGAATCATCATCTTTCCTAAAGGCTCAGCTCAGGTAATATTTCTTCCACTTATTTCCTCTGATTTGTCCTCAGATTTTCAAGGTATCCTCTATTATATTTATATGTGGACATACCATCTCTAATATCCTCTCCCACAAAATAAGCCCTGTAATCTCCTCCAAGACAAGATATTGTTGTATTTTTGTCATTCTATTCTCAGTGCCTGGGATAGTTGCTAGGCATTTGAAATAAAAGGACTTTAGTAAATATTTATTGCATAATCATTTATATCTTGTATTTAAAGGAATATTTTGTAGAAAATATTCTGCTTGGCCCCAAAAGGCAAAACTAGGACCAAGAGATGGAAATTACAAATAGGTATTTAGGTTCCCGTGTCATGAATAACTTATCAACAATCAGAGTTATCTGTATTGGAATAGTCTGCCTTTAAAGGTAGTGAATTCCTTATCACTACACGCTAACAAGCAGAAGCTGGATGATCAGTTTCTCAGGGATGTTGCAGGTAGGATTTTTGATCAGATACAAAGATTAGATAACCAAATGAGAATATGCAGTTTTTGGAAAATGTAAACCAGCCCGGATCTAGTTTTGGAGCTATAGCTTCAAATATGTGCATACATGATATACTTTCTGATTTTTCATTCTTTTGTTTGCTCTATAATTAAAGCCATTTGCATGAAAAACTGATTTTTCTTCCTCAAGAATGTATTAGTTCCTGCAGTCATCATTCCAGACTGTGGTCACATATTTGTTAGTAGAAAGGATCATGAAGAAGAGAATTAAGAATGATGTCTTCAGATGGCAAATAGATGGCATCAGTAGAAGGAAATATTCAGAAAAAAAATTTCTTTCTCTACAAATGTCTTTAGTAATTAAGAATCCACATGAAAAAAATGCAGAAATTATTTTGTTATTAATAATTTTTTTCAAATTATACCAAGAAATCTTAGCAGCTTTATATTAAAAATCCTTCCTCTACTATTTATGTAGAGAATTTAATAACAAGTAGTTGCTCTTGCTATGTTTTTTATTACTTATATTCTTTTTCATTATAAATAATATTTATTCAAATATTTAGATTCCAACTGAATATTGTGCCCTGAAAGTGACAAGAGATATGTAATTAGTAGTCTAAATAAAATCATAGAATCATGAAGATAAAAAAGGATCTCAAAGGTCATCTAATCCCCAGCTTTTTAAACTATGGTTCACAACCCCATATGGCATCTCATAACTGAATATAAGGTCATGAAGTTGTTTTATTATCAGAAGAAAAAGTTTAAGAAGCCCTCTTAACACCTATCAATATCATAATAGATGGATAGTTAACTACCTTAGGTTATAATAGTTTGAAATGCCAATGGTGCTTTACTGTTTACAAAGTCAGATCTTTCCAATAGCCTCGTGAAGTGCTTACAGGTAATGGAAGTATCATCTCTGTTATATAGATGAGGAAACTGATGGGAAGACTGATGTGCTATGATTTGCTTGTGGTCACATAGCTATTGAGGGAACCTGAAATGCCATGACTCCTTGCCCATAGCCATATAACTATTAAGTGCTAGAGCCAAGATGCAGAATCACAGAATGTTAGAGATGGAAAAGAGACCTAAAGAGATCATCTGATCTTACCATCTCATGTTAGAGATGAGGAAACGAAGATTAAGAGGGGTGAAGCAAGCTATCACATAGTAACTGGCAAATCTGGCACCTGGACCCAGGTTTCTTCCTTCCCAATTCTGGGCTCTTGTCAGTCCCATGCTGCCTCAGATCAAGGGAAGATAAACCTTATTTCTGTCTGTACCACCTTTCTGACAACTGCTAAAGAACAGACAGAGCAAAAAAAAAAAAATCCAATTTATTTTCAGTGTCCATCTCTTGTAATGTGTTGCATAGCTCAGCAACTTTACTAGTGAATTATGCTAATGTCAGTTTGGCCATATTATATTTTTCTTTTCTACCAATAAAATGAGAAATAATGAAGTGTCTCTCTCTTGTCTAGACTTAGCTCCATAAGGCATATTTTCATTTGTGCCTCTCAGTAGGTATATAAGAACTGAATATACTGTCATTTATCAAGTATCCCTCTTAAAAACTGCTAGGGTAAACAGAACTGGTTTGGGGTTTTTTTGTTTTTTGTTTTTCAGATCCAGAAATCTGTTTTAACATCTTCTTTTGAGGGAAAATGCATTTTAGTTCTTTTCTTTCTGTTAAAATTATTCATTTGAGGACAACCTATGCAATTAATGGTTGTGGTTGTTGTTGTTGTTTTTGTTGTTGTTGTTGTTTAGTAGTATTAGTTGTTGTCTGACTTATCATGATCTCATGAATCTCTTTGTCCATGGAGTTTTCTTGGCAGAGATACTGGAGTGATTTGCTATTTCTTTCAAAGGTAGTTTAAGACAAACAAAAGTTACTTAACTTCTGTCCAGAATCACATAGCTAATAAGTGTCTGAGGATAGATTTGAACTCAGGTTTTCCTAAATCTGGTCCTAGCACTCTATCCACTGAGCCTCCAATTCATTATGCTCTTCTAATCCTTTCTCCCCAGTTCTTACAAAGAACTTTTAAACCCATTTATCTCCCTTGCTTGTATCATTCATTGCCTTCATTTATCTCCCTTGCTTGTACCATTCATTGCCTTCACAAGGAGATTCTAATAGTCATCCCAATATTTGTTTATCTCTATAACCTAATGATATCTTATGATTTTATTAAATTCATTTATTTATTTTGCTGAGGCAATTGGGGCTAAGTGACTTGCCCAGAGTCACAACAGCTAGGAATTGTCTGAGACCAGGTTTGAAGTCAGGAAAACCTGACTTCAGGGCTGGTGCTTTATCCACTGCGCCACTTAGCTGCCCGATTTTATTAAATTTAACATTTGGTATAATTTCCTTTCCTCCAGCTTTACTAATTGGTCTTATGTAAAATTTTGAATCATAAAATGTTAAAGTTAAAAGGGACCTTTAAAACAAAAGATTTTAGAAAACAGAACATTAAAGAAAGAAGGAACTTTGGAGCATAGAATGTTAGTTTAGGAAAGGATAGCAAAGGTCAGCTAGTTCAAGTTTTTCAACTTATAAGTGTAAATTGTGTAAAAAAAAGTGTAAGTGTAGTAAAAATTGCAGACAAAAAGGGAGCAGTGATTCACACAATTTTTCATATGATGTAGTCATTGCTAGTTTCCTGGCTTTCTTTCTTTTAATCCAATGCTTTTTCTGATATGCTATTCAATCAATTAATAAGCATTTATTTAGTACATAGCAGGCACTAGGGATAGGGATAGATACTAGAGATAAAAAAGACAAAAAAAAAAAAATGAAATAGTTCCTGTCCTCAAATAGCTTCTCTTTTATCAGAGGAGATAGGGGCTATCTTATATATACACAAGGTAAATGCAGAGTAATGTGGTGAAGAAGCACTAGCAACTGGGGAATTGAGAAGGGACTCAGAGAGAGAATAAGATGAGCTGAGCTTTAAAGAAACTAAAGATGAGGACACCATAAAGTCCAGTCATGGGCACATAATCTCTTTAACAAAGGCAAAGAGATAAGAAATAAAATGTTGTATGTAAGGGACAGGAAAAAAAAAGAGAGAGAGAGAACCAATTGGCTGGAAAAGCTAAAGCGTGTGTGAAGTGGAGTGGTAGGGTATGATTAGGCTAGAAAGTTAGATTGGTATCATCTTGTGAATGGTTTTAAATGCCAAACAGAGAAGTTTACATATGATCCTAAGAAGATCTTTGGAGTTTATTGAATAGGTAAACATTATGACCAAATCTTTGCTTTAAGAAAACTACTTTGTCAGCTATGTGGAGGGTGAATTATAAGGGAGACAACCTTGATCCAGGAAGAAAGATTGGAAGACTTAAAATAATCCAGATAAGAGGTTATGAGAGAGCCTGAACTAGGTGGGTGGTCATGTAAGTGGAGAGAAGGCATGGATATAAGAAACGTTAAGGAGATGGAATTGACAAGATTTGACAATTCTTTTATCCAAGGAATTAAGGGAGTGTGGAATTGAAGATGATTCTGAGGTGACGTATCTGTATGGCAGGAAGGATGGTGGTTTCCTTAACAGAAAAGAAAAGTTGAGAGGTAGAGTGCATTTCAGGAGAAAAAAGATAATGAGTTCAGTTCTGGTTATGTGGAGTTTTAGAGGCCTATAGGACAACCATTTGGAAAGATCCAACATTTCCAAACAATTTCTCTTGCAGATTGTACCTACAGATGTACATCTTGCAGATGTACCTACATCCAGAACAACATTAAAATGTTCTGCCAGGAGTAGTGTCTTTTAAAGCCAGATGGCAATGTCTACTAGCATGCAAGAGAGGTTCAGAAACAGGAAATCTTTTAATATACTTCCATGTGATTCCAACATTTGACTTATCATAATTCAGTGCTATACTGAATATAGTTCCCTTGCCAACAAGTTCTCTGCGTGAATAATTTCCTAAGTTAGAAATCTATACGGATCTCAAAGCTTTTTTATAGGCACAACAAAAAAACTTCAACTTCAACAAACATTTATAAAATCCCTATTATGTGCAGAACTGGGCACTGGGGGTATTATAAAAATTAAGCAATGCACAATCTCTTCCTTTTTAGAACTCAGCACCAGCAGGACAAGTATAACACATACACAAATAACTACAATAATAATTCACATTTCTATAGTGTTTAAAAGGTGTTTTTTCTCAATAGTATCCTGAGGTAGATATGGTGCAAAGCTAATTATCTTTATTTTACTTATAGGAAGATTGAGGCACAGAATAATGAGATCATACGAGTAGTGAGTATTTGGGCTAAGATATGAGAAAGGTGTAAACCAACTATTTTATATGCTCAAAGGAGGGAGGACTTATTTTTAACTTGGGAATATTAAGGAAGACTTCCTGGCAGAGGTGACATTTTAATTTTATCTTAGAGAATATATAGAATATGAGGAGGCCTAGTTGTGACAGGGAAAAGCAAGTTTAGCATTGGAAATAACCTAAGTTGAGACAAAGTTGGGTGGAATGAGAGGGCTGTCCGATTTGGTTAAAATGTAAGCCATAAGAGAAATAAGTTAAGGTTGGAGGGGTAGAATAGTGACAAATTGTGGCTTTGGAAATTATGATCAGAAATGACAAAACCCTCACCTGATTTTATATTATATTATACTATGTTATGTATATATATATATTATATTATGACCCATGATTTAAACCAGAAATTATTCTTACATATTTTTCTAATATGGTTAATTATTTGCTATTGGGTTAATTGTTCTGGTTGATAGAGAGCTGCCATATACACTGTATATATATATATATATATATATATACATATATATGTATATATATATATATCAGCTATTTTCAAAGAATCTGAAATTTCACAAAAGCTACTTATTAAGATTATAGAGTTTAGAACTTCAAGGAGCCTAGAATTCTAGTACTGTTGTCTCATTTTATAGATGAGAAAAACTGAGGCCCAGAGAGGTAAAGCAACTCAGGATTTCAAACCCAAGGCTTCTGACTCCAAATTCAGAATTCATACAACATATTAAATCTTTCACCCTACCTTTATGCTGTTTAGTGCTTTTTCGGTCATGTCTGACTCTTCATGACCTCCTTTAGGATTTTCAAGGCAGAGATACTGGAGTTACTATTTCTTTTTCCAGCTCATTTTACAGATGAGGATATATTGAGGCAAATGGGGTTAAGTGACATAGCTAGAAAGTGTCTGAGGCCAAACTCAGGAAGATGAATCTTCCTTGACTCCAGGCCCAGTTCCCTAACACTGCACCACCTAACTGCCCCTGCCTTTACATCATTTCTCATGATTCCAACCAATTTTTCTTAGTTCCTCCCAAATGTAATTTGCACCTTCCCTTATCCTTGACTCCTGTTTTACTGTGAGCCTTGTCTAGAAGCCATCCTCTAGTTCTTTTGTTCATCCTTCAAGGTAATCCAAGTCCCACTTCTTCCAAAAAAAACCTTTCCTGACCACCTTAGTGGGGAATGTAATGTTGTGAAAAGAAATTTAGAGTCAAAAAACTTTAGGCAAGGTACTTGACTAAGTTTAATCTTAATTTCCTTAGCTACAAAATAAGGGAGTAGACTGAAAGACTCTAAGATTCCTTTTAGCACTTAGTCCTGTGATCTTCTGACATAGGTCCCTATGACCTTGGGCAAGGTATCATCTCTATAATGTGGGAAGAATAACACCTGTGCTATGTACTTCCCAGAATTATTATAATGGTTAAAGGTTATAAAATAAGTAAAATGCTGTGTACAACATAAAGTTTTATGAATGACAACTATTTATGGGACTCTACATTTAATATTTGTAAGGAACCTTAGAAATCATCTAGCCCCAGGGCTCTTAACTTTGTGTGTATGCCATGGACCCTTCTTTGAAAATCTGATGAAGCTCATAGACCCCTTCTCATAATAATGTTTTTAAATGTGTAAAATTAAATCTACAGGATCACAAAGAAAAACAATTTTATTCAAAAAGTTAAAAAAAAAACTAAGAACCCCTGATTTAGTCCAACCCCTCCTTTTGCAGATGAGAAAATGGAAGCCAAAAAGTGAATTGTCCAAGATCAGAGAGATATGGCAGCACAACTGGTACTATGACTTAGATCTTCTGCCTCCCAATTTCACATTTTTTTTTACTCACAGTTGTTGCCTCTGTAACAAATGTTAGCATCGCCTATACTTGTTTGGTGTCAGTAGAAGGGATTTGTTATAATGGATACAGGATAAGTGGAGAATTCTCTTTGGTAAATTATTGTTCCTGCTGTGGGTTTGACACTTCTATTTTCTACCTGTCAGAAAAAGTGACTTTATACTAGTGGTCAGTTAGACTTTCCTTTTTATACTCCATTAACCCAAAGAGCAGGGTAGGCAGAACTTCTATCAGCTGACTGGCAGTCAGTACAGGGAACACTGACATGATAATTAAACAAAATACGGAATCATAACTAATGATGTTGAAAATTTGCAATCAAAATTACTGTGATACCTTAGGGAAGACTAGAACAAGAAAAATATGGAGTCAGCTATTTAAGCAACAAGGTCTCAAAGTCTAAACTGTCAATGAATCCTGCCACATTTTGTTTGAGACCTGGGGTAAGAGGATACTGACATGCTTTGAAAACTCTCCCTGGGAAGTAGTCAGTGTTTTTGAACTGATGTCCTATCAAACATTGCTTGGAAAAGAACAGATTTAGCTATGTAACTTGAATGCATTTATACACAGTTATCTTAAAATAACATTGATACAGTATTTCTATAGTCCACCGAGCTCTTTGTCTTTAATATCCCTCCACCATTATAAATTTAAACCCTTCATACCGTCTTCTTTGATGTAATTCATGTCCATGTCTTTCACTGGATCCTCCATATAAAATCTTTCCATATGCTAAAGGTCTTCTTCTGGTTCTTTTTAGTGTTTTGTGATAGCAATGTACCAAAACCAGTAGATCACCCAAACCTACCACATTGGAGTTAAGTTCCCCAGGAATGCCATGGATATGATATAGGAATCATTATTTGATTCTAAACTAAGCAAAGTATAAACAAATTACCATGAGATAGATAAGAAGAGAAAGCTCATTTCTGACTAGGAGAATCAAAGTGAGTTTCCTTGAGGAGGTAGCATTATAGCTTGACTTTGAAGAATGGGTGTGATTTCAACAGAGAAATTAATGGATTGTAGCAGGGCAAGACATTCCAGGTATAGGGAATGAAATGTTCAGTAGGACAGTTATTCAGTTTTTCTACAATGTATTCGTGCACATGAGGAAGGACCCATAGTATGCAACAGATCTGAAAAGATAGGGAAATGCCAAGGTCTTGCATGTCAAGCTGATTTTTTAAATAGTTTATTCAGTAGGCAGCAGGGAGCCTCTGAAGGTTTGTGAGCAGGAGAGTTAGCTGTGCAAATCATACCTGTGCTTTAGGAAGTTAGCCAACAAGCATTTGTTAAGTGCTTACAATGGTAGAGGTACTGTATTAAGTGGGATACCAAGAAAGGCAGAAATAGTGTCTACCCTCAAGAAGCTCACATTCTGGTGGGAGAGAAAACATACAAATAACTATGTATATAAAAGATATGTGTGTGTGGTAAATGGCAGACAATCTTTTTTTCCCCTCAGGCAATTGGGGTTAAGTGACTTGCCCAGAGTCACACAGCTGGGAAGTGTCCGAGATCAGATTTGAACTCAGGTCCCTCCTGACTTCAGGGCTGGTGCTCTATCCACTGCACCACATAGCTGCCCCCAGTGGCAGGCAATCTTAAAGGGAAGGTACTATAATCGAGTGAGCATTTGGGGAGGAAAGGTCTGATTTGGGATCAAGAAAGGTCTCTTATAGAAGTTGAGATAAGAGCCAAATCTTGAAGGAAGTAAGAATGCCAGGAGGCAGAGATGCAGAAGGAAAAAATGCTACCGACAGAAGATAACCAATGAAGAGAGATACAGAGTCAGAAACGATTAGTATTGTGAAAGGGAGAAACTGGAAGTGCTAAGAGCAGTTAGAATATTTTAATTGCTCAGGTGAGCTGTGATTGGGTCTAGGCAGAGTTGCAGGAACTGAATGAGGCAAAAACAATGAAAGGGTGAATTAACAGAACTTAATAATTGATTAAGCATAAGAAGTAGAGAGAGAAGAACCAAAAATGGGTCTGAGGAGATAGACTGGTTGAGAGAATGGTGGTATTAATAGAAATAAGGCAGTGAAGTCAAATCAAGTCAAAACTTTTATTAGAGACTTATTAGGGGCCAGGCTATTAAATACAGATTTAGAAGAAAAGATAAGGAATTTGGTTTTAGAGCATTAAATTCTAGGCACCACTGAGAGACAAGAAATAGAAGCAAGAATGTCACTTTGGGTTCTACTTCTGTCTTCTCATTTTACAGATGAGAAAACTGAGATCCTAAAATATGATAGCCTTCAGGTTTAGAGCTTCAGAGAGGGAAGTCCTTAAAACTCCATGTGCCCTTTGAATCTTTAGAAACATCTGTTTTCTCAGGTCCTTTTCAAATAGTTTATATAAGGCCAATTCCAAAACACCACTCATCTCCAAGAACCCCTTCATCAGCCCAGAAGGAGAATAAAGGGGTATAAGCTCATCTCACTGCTGAGTGTTTAGGGAGAATATGGTGGATTTTCTTGCAAATATAAAAATCCTTAGATGATAGATTGAAAGATGGGAGAAACTCAAAAGCCTTGAATACTCCTGTAAGTAAAATTGGCTCTTGGGACTCATCTGTGGAGCATTTTAAACCTGAAATTGCTTTTGGACAGCAATAATGTCTTCAGTCTATGCAAATGATAACACTGTTATCATTTGATCATCCAAGCATATACTGTCAGCTGCCTCAACTTTAATATCAGAGCCAGGGAGTGTTCTTTGCATTGAGCTTTGGGATTTGTCTTTTCTTCTGCTTCCCTGAGACTAATCAGTATAGAAACCAAGGCAGATGAACAGTGAAGACATGGGCACATCTGTTAAAAAGGAATGTTGTTCCTTTGAGACCTTATGGTCTTAAGGCACTGCAGTGATGTGGACAGATGTATGGGGACAAACAGATATCATCACTAAGACAAATTGATTAAAATAATCAACATCTTCACAAAATAAATCTATGTGTGAAAGGAACCAGGAATAGAGAAGAGATTTTTTTCTTTATTTAGCCTTTGTCTTTAGGCATATAACAATCTCTGGCTTCAGTGTTAAAGTTTAAGCAGTTGGCAATAAATGCTTGCATAATTATAAGATTTAATCTCCACCTCCAGGAAGCCTTCTCTGTCGGATTCCCCTCCTCCTTCCAGAAACTAGCAATAAAGCTTGCATTTAAATAATATCTTGAGTTTTGCAAAACACACATATAACATATATTACTCAAGTGTGTGCACATATGTAAGCAGGCATGTATATATGTGAATGCACACACAGAGTTTTGTCCATTGCAACAATCCTATTAGGTGATATTATATATAACACCTTGCTTTATACTTCTGTGATGTATTTGTCATGGAATATTGTTTGTAATAATTAATGAGTATTCTCTCTTATCCTCCTACTAAACTGTAAGTTCCAATTCCTAACAGTCTTTGACATCCAAAAAGAACTAAATAAATACTTTTATGAATGAATGAATATAAAACTTGCATGCAAAAAGGGCTATGTGGTATTGAAAGAAATCTACAGAAATCTCACAGAAACCACAGAGTTCTTATACATCACCTAATCCAGTCAATCCTCCCTTTTATAGAGTCAACTGAAGCTCAGGGAAAAACAAGTTCCCCAAGATTATACAGCTAGTATGGCAGAGTATGGACTAGACTCAGACTTGTTTACTGAAAAGAATACTGGAATTATAATCAAAAGCCCAGGGGTTGAATCCTAGATCTTCCACTTCTTAGTTATGTGACCTTAAGCCATTTTCTCTCTCTGCTCCTTAGTTTTTCAATCAGTTAAATGGGAATAATAGTTCATGCCCTGTGTCCTTCTCTTATAGGCCTATCAGGAAGATCAAAAGAGATGAAATGTGAAAGTGTAACTATAAAACATCTCCCAAATGAGGGTCTTGCATGATCTTATTTACAAGACTGTTGTGAGAAAAGGACTTTGTAAACTCTAAACACATAAACATGTAAACTACAATCATTATTATTTAAGTACTTCAAAAGATCCACAAATAATTCTCTTTTCACTAATGTTGCTTTTAACCTTTTTAACCTGTCAGGATTTGTTTTTTTTTTTAATTTTCTGTGACCAAAAAAGTGCTACCCTGGAATCCATCTTTCTAATGAAAATATATCTACACTTAGGCTGGTCCCTGGGAAGATATTCAAGTCCTGTCCACTCTGTAGAATGTATTGGGCTTTGTATTATGATTTAATGGCTTTCAAGAGCTTGGAGTCACCTTTATAACATGATATGTCATTGGAAGAGAACTTTGGGCAAAGGTTATAATGATGATGGTAATGATGTGAGTAGTGAGTTAGTATACTGATGATGTAGATTTATTATAATAATGATAATTACAATGATGTTGATAGTAATGGTGTAAGAGGTAAAGATGATGATTATAAAGATATTGGTGATGATAGTGATATTGTTTATAATAATGATAGCATTGATAATGATAATATCAATGTTAAAGATAACTGTTTTCAACTTTCCCTATTCTTGCTTGGATCATCCCTATTGTAACATATCTGCACAGGAACTGCAAACTCAGTAGCAGCACCTTCTCAATGGCATCTGTAGATATTCTGTATATTGACATAACAAGAAGATGGAACTCCATTGGCCTTGAACAGAAGGAATCAGGTAATCCATTTTTAAAAATTTTCTTGCATAGACTGGAATAGCAAATAAGGGAGTACTCTCCTTTCTAGGGATGCTTATTAATACTTCAAGGGGAAAAAACTCAACCAAAGATAGAGAAAATAGTCTCTAAGGGGAATTCTGTCATTTCTGTTTCTAAGGGGTAGTAGACAGAGAGAGCATTAACTTTCATGATGCAAAAAGTGACCTTCAAAAAGTAAAGACCCTGCTAGATTCTTTGTATCCCCTATGCTACCATTATGCTCCTATGTGTATCCCCTATGCTCCCCATAGGCAAGAGTTAGTGACCATCTTTGTGCTATAAATTCAGGGGCACTTAGGATATTTTTAGTAACTAGTCTCAGTACCAAGACCTAACTTAGAGAAGTCTGTTTTGTAACAATTTCAAATCATGTCTAAACATCTCCACATGAGCTACGTAAAAGCCAGGAAATGTCTCATCAAAAATTTTCCTGCCCCGGCCTAATTTTTACTTCTGAGCAGGAAAGATTCACAGTATCTATATCTCAGAAAGCAAGGGTCATCATGACCACAGATGTCAGAAAATGGTTTCAGAACCATTCTCCCTCATCTCCTCCACCAAGGGGCATATCTCTTGGTAGAAACTCAGAAAAGACCTTCACACCACATTTTGACTATTAACACACCCATCCCACAACTCTTTCTTCCTGGGAAATCTTATTGTCTCATATTAATGTCTGCCCTTTTTTTGTTGTTCTCCCCTGCTAGCTATCACCATTAAGATTACTTTGCTTAGTAAGAGGGGAGCCAATAGTTTTCCTTTTTTAACAATAAGCACGATTGAAAGTTGCTAACCCTGTTCATAGGCCCTAGAGTAAAAGTGATTACCCAATTCATCCTCCTCCCCTTATTTTTGCTTTTGAAACAAGATCCAAGTTCACTGAATAATTCAATTCACTGGCTGAACAAGGTGAGAGCCTCTATCACAAGGCTGCGTTTGGCAGCTGCTTTACAATCTTTGCATTGGCAGTAGGGAAAGAGACTTGAAATCCAGCTCCTTCAGGGTAAGTATCCTGACTAATTATCATTTGAGGACTTAGAGCTCTGTGTCACAATCACACACTGAAATTTCTGCTGATGCCTTCATAAAAGCAGAAGTGTTTGGCTTCAGAGCCAAATACAGATGATAGCAGGATTCTACAATAGGGAAAGGCCAGGATGAGGGGGAGAGGGATAGAGTGGAATTATTAAATATTGAAATTGATCAGGAGCAGCAGTAGGAAGCTATTTATCATGTTTATTGCTTTCCACTAACATCACCATCTGGCCCATTGTTCATTTGGGATTAGCTTTTCAAGTTCTAGTTGCATTTTAAATTGCTCTGTAGTAGGAGGTTTAGCTTAGAGCTGTCCAGGATATGCTTTCCTGGGGTAGGGTTTTTTGGGGGTCTGCTAGTATATTTTCACTTTTGCTGACCCAGATGGAGAAATGAAGAAAGAACTTATTTTTAGCAGATTCTAACAAGCAGAATCATGAATTGTAAATAATATAGCTCAACATTCCTGTGAGGTAAATAGTAGAAGTACTATGATCATTCCCATCCTACAAATGAGGAAATTTAGGACAAGAAAGGTAAAATAATTTGTTGACAATCATACAAAAAATAAATATTAAAACCAAGACTCTAATCCAGATTGTCCAACTTCAAATTCCAGCATTCTTTCCTGCATACCCTACTAGCATACTTACTTTTCCAAAACCATTCATTCTTTCAGCAAATACCGATTAAATACTTAATATATTTGATATATTGCAAATATAACACTCAGTCCCCACATTATAAAAATCATTAGCTTATAAGAGTGATAAAAATGTAGAGAGAAAAATACATAATAAATAAGAATTTGATTCTAATTTTATTCTAGGATAATGGCTAGAATTTGGTATATATAAAAAGAATACAAAGTGCTATGAGATCTTAGGAAGAAGAAACTGGAATGGAAGAGGTAGCATTTGGGCTGAGCCTTGAAAGATTAGTAGGCTATCAGTGAGCAGAGTTGAGCTCTGAACATTTCATTTCAGCAATCCTTACTTTACAGAGAAGGCTAGTAATAGAGCCCTGGAATCTTCATGGAAAGATATCACTTGAGAGCCAGCCAAGTTATTATCTCCAGTGTAGATGACAGAAGAGAAAATTTGTTTCTGAATGGGTATCTGCAGCATAGCTGGTGACTACAGTCTCTAAGTGTCATATGAGCCCCCAAAATATGAAAAATTCTCTCAGGGAATCTTCCTTGGGTACAACTGACTTGTGACCAGTTCACTAATATAAATTTTAACCACTTTGCTTTCCTTTGGTTATGAAATGAAGAGAAAAATCATTTGACTATTCTGAAATGGAAGACAAAGGAGTTTACTGATAATGGTGGGAATCTGGTTTTCATGTTCCCTGAGAACAGTGATATTGAAACTTAGGAATAGAATGCTACTAGAGCCAGAAAGAAACATAGTATTAAATGCCTACTATGTGTCAAGCACTATGCTAAGTGTTGGGGATCCTAAAAGAAAAAAAAAAGGCACAAAAGACAGTCCCTGTCCTTAAGCAGTTCAGTGTCATAGATGATAGAGTTAGGTCACAAAATGTTAGAACACAAAGAGGTTCTTAAAACATAGAATCATAAAATATTAGCTCTTTAACCATGTAGTCTAACAGTATAGATTTATAACATTTATTATTTTATACATAAGAATGCTGAACCTAAGAAAAGAGAATTGACCACCCAAGGTAATAAGTAGAATTAGTAATCAAGCCATCCCAGCTCTGCTGATCTCAAAGTTCAAAGGTCTGGAAAGAATTCAGAGGCCAGGGGCGGAGCCAAGATGGCGAACTGCAGACAGTGTTCTCTGTGAGCTCCTGAGACCTTCCCTCAGACCCAGACAAACTGAGCCTCCGAATTGCTTCTGGAGTGAGGGCTTCACCAAACACTTGGACTACAACACACTTCTATCAAATATCTACTTTGAAAGAACTCCTGAGGTCAATTTTAGATGGGCAGGGGATCGAGCAGCTCCCAGCGCTCAGACGCCAGGGCGCAGCCGGGGTGCAAGTCCGGGGCTGGGAAGGACCAGAAGATTTTAAGCTGCCAGGAAGTCCCTGGGAGACGCCTGGGCCACTTTGCTCTGCTTGTGGGCAGGTGCTTTGTCAGATCTACCTTTGGTAAAGGGTGGATTGAGAGTAGCTGAAAACGTGGTCCTAGTGCGGATCTAGCCCGATCAGCCTCAGACCGGAAGTCAACTCGGCAAACTGCCCCAGGGCAAATTAAAACTGCTGCAGATTCCCTGCTGGTGACTGATACCTCAGCTCAAAACCATGAGCAAGAAGCCGAAGAGAGCAGTGCAAGAAGGAAATATCACCCTGCAACAGAGATGTGAAAAACTGGAAAATAAGTCTGGTGAATTGGAAAAAGTCGCCAACTCACTGGAAAATAAAAATAGTGAATTGGTAAAAGACAACAATTCACTGAAAAACAAAATTAGTGAATTGGAAAAAGACAACAATTCACTGAAAAACAAAATTGGTGAATTGCAAAAAGTCACCAAATCACAAGAAAATAAAAATAGTGAATTGGTAAAAGACAACAATTCACTGAAAAAAAAATTGGTGAATTGGGAAAAGTCACCAACTCACTAGAAAATAAAAATAGTGAATTGGAAAAAGACAACAATTCACTGAAAAACAAAATTGATGAATTGGAAAAAGTCACCAATTCACTGGAAAATAAAAATAGTGAATTGGAAAAAGATAACAATTCACTGAAAAACAAAATTAGTGAATTGGAAAAAGACAACAATTCACTGAAAAATAAAATTGGCAAAATGGAAAAAGAATGCAATGAACCAAAAAATTCAATTGGCCAGTTACAAAAGGAGCTAAAAAAAGATAACTGAAGGACATAATACCTTAAAAATTAAAATTGAACAAATAGAAATGAATGACTCAAGAAGACTTCAAGAATCAGTCAAACAAAAACAAAAAATGAAAAAATAGAAGAAAATATGAAATATCTCCTAGGAAAAACAACTGACCTGGAAAACAGATCCAGGAGAGACAATCTAAGGATTATTGGACTCATTGAAAGCCACGATGAAAAAAAGAACCTTGATGCTATCTTCCAGGAAATCATGAAAGAGAATTGCCCTGATATTTTAGAATCAGAAGGCAAAGTTGGCATTGAAAGAATTCACCAATCACCTCCTGAAAGAGACCCCAAA
The DNA here is from genome assembly GCA_023553655.1 of Myrmecobius fasciatus. NCBI lineage: Eukaryota > Metazoa > Chordata > Mammalia > Dasyuromorphia > Myrmecobiidae > Myrmecobius > Myrmecobius fasciatus. Next base: position 105,257 of record JAJPUD010002310.1, on the reverse strand, counting down.
ATTAAAACCCCAAGGAATATTGTGGCCAAATTTCAGGACTATCACACCACGGAAAAGATATTGCAAGCAGCTAGAAAAAAACAGTTCAAATACCAAGGAACTGTTATTAGAATTACACAAGATCTGTCAGCTTCCACATTAAAGGATTGAAGGGCCTGGAATCAGATATTCTGAAATGCAAAAGTACTTGGATTACAACCAAGAATAAGATATCCAGCTAGAATGAGCATTATCTTCCAGGGAAGAAGATGGCCATTCAATGATACAGGAGAATTTCACCTATTTCTAATGAAAAGACCAGATCTGAACAAAAAATTTGACCTCCAAATACAGAACTCAAGAGAAGCATAAAAAGGTAAAAAGGAAAGAACTCTTGAGAACTATATTTCTACTATGGGTATCCTTAAAGAATGGGGGTATAATTCGATTTTTCTTTGATAATAATGGAAAAGAAATTAGAGGTGGAAGGGATACCATACTGAAAAAAAAGGGGGGGAAGGAGGCAAAATAAAGTAAAAATAAAGGAGGTAAAATAAGGCAAAATCTCATAAAGAGACATAGAAGATCTAATATAATTGAGGGAAAGAAGGGAGGGCAATGAGTATTGTGTAAACCTTGCTCTCATTAGATTGGGCTCTAAGAGAGTATATCAAACACATTTGGCTTCAAAGAAAGGCCTGACCCTCCTTGTGGGAAGGTGGGAGGGAAAGGAGGAAATGAAAGGGATAGACTAATAGAAGGATTAGGGGAAAGGTGTAAAGGGGAGGGAGGGATTCTATCTAAAGGGGGGAGGACTGTTAGAGGGAGGTGGTCATCAAAAATAAAGTACTGGGGAGGGGGGAAGGGAGTAAGGGGAAAGGGAAGAGAAAAATATAACTTTGGGTAAATAAGATGGCAGGAAATATAGATATAGTTATTCTAACTGTGAATGTGAATGGGATGAACTCTCCCATAAAATGGAAGCGGATAGTGGACTGGATTAAAAGCCAGAATCCTACAATATATTGTTTACAAGAAACACATCTAAAACATAGAGATACATACAGAGTGAAGGTAAAGGGCTGGAGCAGAATCTTTTATGCTTCAAGTGAACAACAACAACAACAAAAAAAAAGCAGGGGTAGCAATCCTTATCTCAGATCAAGTAAAAGCAAAAATAGATCTAATTAAAAGAGATAAGGAAGGAAACTATATTTTACTAAAGGGTACCATAGACAATGAAGCAGTATCAATACTAAACATATATGCACCAAGTGGTATAGCATCCAAATTCCTAGAGGAGAAGCTAACAGAGATGCAAGGAGAAATAGACAGTACAACTATACTAGTGGGGGATCTCAACCTTGCTCTCTCAGAATTAGATAAATCAAACCACAGAATAAATAAGAAAGAAGTGAGGGAGGTAAACAAAATGTTAGAAAAGTTAGGTATGATAGATCTCTGGAGGAAATTGGATGGCGATAGAAGGGAGTATACTTTTTTCTCAGGGGTTCATGGAACTTATACGAAAATTTATCATGTGTTAGGCTATAAAAACCCTCAAAATCAAATGCAGAAAAGCAGAAATAGTAAATGCATTCTTTTCAGATCACAATGCAATAAAACTCACATGTAATATAAGGCCCCATTTGGGGCCTAAATAACTCCTAATTGAACACCAGATAGATAATTTTGATTATATTAAGTTAAAAAGTTTCTGTACAAACAAAACTAACGCAGGCAAGATTAGGAGGGAAGCATCAAATTGGGAAATCATCTTTACATTTAAGGGTTCTGATAAAGGTCTCATCTCTAAGATATATAGAGAATTGTTTCATATTTATAAGAATTCAAACCATTCTTCAATTGATAAATGGTCAAAAGATATGAACAGACAATTTTCAGATGATGCAATTAAAACTATTTATAGTCATATGAAAAGTTGCTCCAAATCACTATTGATCAGAGAAATGCAAATTAAGACAACTCTGAGGTACCACTGCACACCTGTCAGATTAGCTAAAATGAGAGGAAAGGATAATGACAGGTGTTGAAGGGGATGTGGGAAGGCTGGGACACTGATACATTGTTGGTGGAACTGTGAACAGATCCAACCATTCTGGAGAGCAATTTGGAGCTATGCTCAAAAACTTATCAAACTGTGCATACCCTTTGACCCAGCAGTGTTTCTATTGGGCTTATATCCCAAAGAGATCTTAAAGGAGGGAAAGGGCCCCACATGTGCAAGAATGTTTGTGGCAACCCTTTTTGTAGTGGCTAGAAACTGGAAACTGAAGGGATGCCCATCAATTGGAGAGTGGCTGAATAAATTATGGTATATGAATGTTATGGAATATTATTGCTCTGTAAGAAATGACCAGCAGGACGATTTCAGAGAGGCCTGGAGAGACTTGCATGAGCTGATTCTGAGTGAAGTGAGCAGAACCAGGAGATCATTTTTCACGGCAACAACAATACTATATGATGATTAGTTCTGATGGACATGACTCTCTTCAACAATGAAATGCTTCAAACCAGTTCCAATTGTTCAGTGAAGAAAGCCATATATACCCAGAGAGAGGGATGTGAAATGTGGACCACAACATATCATTTTCATGCTCTCTAGTGATGTTTGCTTGTATTGTATTTCCTTTATCTGATTATTCTTTCTTGTAGATACGATTTCTCCTGCACAAAAATGATATGTGGAAATAAGTATACATATATTCAATTTCTTAAGTATTTTAACATAATTAACATGTATTGGATATCCTGCCATCTAGGGGAGGGGTGAAGAGTAGGGGGAAAAATTTGTAACAGAAAGCTATGTAAGGGTTAATGTTGAAGAATTACCCATACATATGTTTTGCAAATAAAAAGTATTAATAAAATTTTAAAAATAAATAAATAAATAAATAAAAAAGAATTCAGAGGCCATCAAGACCAGCCCCCTTGTTTTACAAATAAGAATCTGAGCCCCAGAAAAGTTGAAAATTTTGTCCAGAGTTACATAATCAGTCATTGTCTAAGACAAAATTTAAACTCAGGTCTTCTTGATTTCAAGCTCTGTACTTTCCCCTTTGTCTCACTGTCACTCTCTGTTAATAGGATAGCTGCCTTTTATTGGGGTCAACAGAAAGCCATAGTCTTGTTTTCAGACTCTCAGAGGTCATATAATAGTATGAAAAATCTTGAGTTTAAATAGAACTTGATGGTTTTCAAAGTACTTTCATGTCCATTTTTAAAATTTGAGTTATCACAATCCTGGCTTGGAAATTGTGGTGATGAATAATAAGCAGTTCAAATATTAGTTCCCTTTGATAGATGATGGAATTGAATCTTGGGGGAGTAATTTTGTTGTAAAGTCATTTTTTCAGTTGTGTCCAACTCTTTGTAACCCCATTTGGGGTTTTCTTGGCAAAGATACTGCAATAGTTTGCCATTTCTTTTTTCACCTCATTTTACAGATGAGGAAACTGAACCAAACAGAGCTAAGAGACTTGCCCAATGTCACACAGCTATTACATGTCAGAGGCCAGATTTGAACTCAGGAAGATGATTTTATTCACTCTGCCACTTATCTGTCCTAGAGATGAAAAGTGATTTGCTAAACATGACAGGGTTAAGCAATAGCAACACCAGAATTGGAATACAGATCTTCTGACAACTGTTCATTCAATGATTTCTTCAAATAGTGTCAAATATATCTGAAAAGAGATAACAATAGATTTGTAGTAAGGTTTTTTCTTTGTGACTATCTGCTTTAAGGAATGGCTTCAAGGATATTCTTTAAAATAATTTTATTTATTTTTTAATAATAGAAATTTTTTCATTTAAAAGATTCAATTTTCTTACCCTTAATTTCTTTTTTTTTCTTTTCTTTTTTTTTTTTTCTTGCTGAGGCAATTGGGGTTAAGTGACTTGCCCAGGGTCACACAGCTAGGAAGTGTTAAGTGTCTGAGACCAGATTTGAACTCAGGTCTTCCTGACTTCAGGGCTGGTGCTCTATCCACTGAGCCATCTAACTGCCCCCTTACCCTTAATTTTTCAATATATTTGGTGATAAGATATGTCCAACAATTGAATGGACTGCCTCATGAGACATAGAAAGTCTTCAAGTAGAGGCTGGATTATCACTTCTCAGGAATGTTCAAGAGTTGGCACTCTGTAGATGGTCTCTAGATATGCTTTCAACAATTTAGACTTTGTGTTCTTATGCAGAATTTCTAAAATATATTTCAGTCCTAACCATATGTATTCTCAGTCTCCTTTCAGCTCTGTTTGTGTTCTAATATTCTGTGTTCTAGCTCTGACACCCTATGAGCTAACATTTGTGCTTGAAGAATTCTTCTAGCTCTAACATTCTATTCTAAGTTCTTTTTCAATTCTAAGTTCTTTTTCAATTCTGAGATTCACAATTCTATGTTCCTAAGCTTTATATCAAAATGACTATCTACTTACCTATCTTCCAACACTTCACAATATAGTTTTGAAGGGATAATGATGTGTTTTTTGTCTCTTATCTCCCTATTTTACCAAGGCTGAAAATACTACTGATCATACTACTGATTAGCATGAGAGCTTTTTGACCTATTCTTTTTTCAGACTGGGCTAGTTTGTCTCTCTTTAGGCAACTTAATGATCCCCTGCTTTTAGCATTCATTATATTGGTGCCAGACTTTGTGTGAACATCTAATGAATTTAGCACACTATAACACAGAACTCTTGAGCTCAAGCAATTCACCAGCTTCACCCTTCCCTTCTGCAGGAATTACAGACATATACCATCACAATTAGCATATATGTTCTCTTCTTAATAGCAACCCTAAATATTGATACCTAAGTATCAGTATTGATAACTGAGCAGGCCTCTACCTCTTTGAATGAAAATAAACTTGCCTGGGAAGACACAAATTATTAAATAGCATCTAAGTTATGAAAAGGAGATATTTAAAAAGCAAGCAAATACACAAAATGATACACTTGGAAAATATAATGCCATTTAACAATATCCTCACTTATTTTTGGTAGAATACTAAGTACTTTGCATCCTGATGAAATTTAATACATGTAATTCAATACACTCAGATATGCCAATATAATTGTAATTTTTTTATTTTTTAAAAATGGATCTGATGGATTTTAATTTCCAGTCAAAATAAAAAAATCCAAATGAGGACATTATTAAATAAACTAGGGATTCAAAGCCCTTGACTACACATCATCAAATAAATACATCTAATTATTAGTACTGAGGCAGTTCTTACATGAACATCTCATACACTGGATACGTTTCACCACTGAGATGCATCTCTTTCAGGAGAATCTTTGTTCTCTTGTTTAGGAAACTGTACCCAGAGAGCAAGCATCTAGAGTCAGTCAAAAGAGATGTTTTGGAATCCTGAATCCACCATTTAATAGCTGTGAAATATTAAGCAACATCATCTTTCTAATACTCTATTTCTTTTATGAAATGAGGTTGCTAAGGATTGCACTCCATAATTTAAAAGTATGTTGTGAGGCTTAAAATACATGTTGATAGAGTGCTGTATTTGGAAGCAGAGGGCCTGGGTCAGCTCTGCTGCTTGGTGCATGGCTGACATTGAACAAGGCATTTAAATTCTCTGGATTTAAAGTAAAATGGGAGGGGGGAAATGGAGTGACAGGAAGGAATTGGTCTAATTGATATTTTAAGATCCCTTCTAGCTCTGACTATGATATAATAATACTTTTATAAAGCAATATAAATGAATATATATGTAAGCCATCATGATTGTTGCTATTACCATTATTAGGTAATAATTAGATTTTCAGGGACTTACCAACTTCTGGACTTCTTAAGAGAGTAATTAAGAGAGCATTCTGTTTAGAGAGCACAATGCAGAAACATCATGCTATGCCCCACACACTACTAGATAATGGTTGAAGATTTTGACTGAAACTGCTTGATAATCTGAAGACAGACAAAAATACCCTGATAGTAATCCATAGAGAAGTATAATAATAAAAATAACTTTTTTCTTTGGTAATTTAGTGTTTACAAACCACTTTCTCCTTAGCAGCCCTGTGAGTTAAGTAGCAATAAGTTGAATTGATATACACTCAACCCTCTAAACTGTGCTTAGAGTGACCAGGCATGATATTGCTTTGTAGGTCTTTCTGTCTATTATATAGTGTTTTTCTCTGAGGCATTCTTGTCTGTGTCACAAATCTTGATTCCTAAAATTTCCAGAATTTAGGGAAAGAAATAAGAATAAAGTATTGCCCATGAAAAACATAAGTTCTGCTCAGTAGAAGAATGTTGTTGTTCTGAGCCCTTAAACTACAATTACAAAAAGCTCTCTTCTCAAATCTGTATTATTTGCAAAATAAACACATGGGAAAGAGATGTCACTGAATTCACAGGTTCTTAGAATCATGTAACCTTAGAGCCAGAAAGGACCTTATAACACAGACTGTTATTTCACATAATATAGAATAATATTCAGAGCTAAGGAGAGTTGGAACATAAAACATTAGGCTATCGAATCTAGGATGTTAGAGATGAAAAGGGACTATCTAGAAAAGGGGTTCCTAAGCTAGAGGATATAAACTTTAAAAAAATATTTTGATGACTATTTCAATCATCATTGCTTTTTTTTTTGCATTCCTATCTATTTTATTTTATTCATTTAAAAACATTATTCTAAGAAGAGATCCACAGTTTTCACCAGACTGCCAAAAGGGTTCATGCCACAAAAAAGTTAAAGATCCCTGATCTAGATATTGTATACTTTGTTGTACATTGATCCTACATTACAAAGTGATTTCTACCCATACAATCAGTTAAAGAAACATTTCCCCCTAATTACATAGATCTTTAGTCCTATTTTCAAACTTTTTGCCAATTCAATGAGTACATGGTTTTTGATGATTTTCTATCTACTTTCCATCACTGATGTCATAATCAGCTGACTATTGTGTTATAATTAGGATCCACATTGACTTTAAGCTGATCAACAACTGGGTTCTGTTTTTGTTTTTCTTTCTGATTCAGTACATATGCTTAGGCAAGCAACTCAACTTTTATGTGTTTTCTCTATCTGACATGAAACCATGTTGAAATGTATTTGGCAAACAATTTATTGAATGTACTATTTAAAAACATTTCCATTTTAAGTTTTTAGTTAAATGGTGTGTGTGTGTGTGTGTGTGTGTGTGTGTGTGTGTGTGTGTATACACCATTTCCTTTAAAATACATATAGTTGTGGTTGATTTCCAGGAGTCTAGCCAAAATGGCAGAGTAGAGAAGCACTTAGCTGAGTTCTTCCAACATTCACCTCCAAACAATTTTCAAATTACATCTCAAATAGAATTCTGGAGTGGAAGAATCAACAGAATGTTAGAGTGAGACAACATAGGACATCAGAAAGAGAGATCTATCTGTGGCACAGGGAAGGAAAGTGAACTGGAACCTAGTGGATCTTACCAGTGGTAAGACCAGTGGTAAGTGGTAAGTTGTGGAGACAGACTCAGTAGCAGGTTTGGAAACTGTCAAGCCAGAGATGATAAGGGGACCTGGCAAGTGGTCAGAAAGAGATTACAGATTACATCTGTATTAGTAGTAGATTCAGGATTAGACACTGTTTGGCAACTCCATTGCCAATATCTAATTCTTGGTCAATTCAAGGGCACTTTTAATTAAGAGGGAGCAGAAGCCCTGAGGGATTATATCATTTCTGGCCCTAAAGGATCAAAGACCTTGAGTGTCACTGTCATTTACCACACCAAGTGAGGAGGTGCATATCAATTTCAATCCCAAGGGATCAGAGGCCCTTTTGGGTAAGGACCAGAATGCAGACCAAGAGAGCAATGACCACACTTCTCCATGGAACACACCAACACAGTAGCCCTGAAAACTTGAAAGCCTCTAGAAACTAGCTTTAAAAACAGCAGTGTGAAAAAGGCTGAAGCATGATTCACAGTTCTTCCCTTTCCCTCAAGCAGAGAACAGAGACTAATATTAACAAAAAGTTCAAAATCAAGAAATAGGATGAGAAAATTAACAACAAAAAAGAACCTAACCACAAAAAGCTACTATGGTGACAGGGAAGATCAAGACACAAACTAAGAAGAAGACAAATAAAGCCAAAATAGCTACAAGCAAAGCTTGAAAGAAAAAAAAAGTGAATTGAACACAAGCTCAAAAAAAAAAAAATCCTGGAAGAGTTAAAAATTGATTTTTAAAATCAGAGTAGTAGAGGAAAAATTAGGTAAAGAAATTAAAGCAAAGGAAGAAAATTGAAAAAAAAAAAAAAGACAATTAGCATCTTGATTAAAAGAGGCACAAATAAATACTGAAGAATTTCTTTAAAATTCTTCTCTTAAAAAAAAAGAATTAACCCAAGTGGAAAAAAAAAAGAATTAACAAAAGCTTACTGAGGAAAATAATTCCTTAAAAATTAAATTTGGGCAAGTGAAAACTAATGACTTCATAAGACATCAAGAAACAATAAAACAAAGTCAAAAGAATGGAAAAAAAAAGAAGAAAATGTGAAATATTTCATTGGAAAAACAACTGGCCTGAAAAATAGATTGTAGAAAGACAATTTAAGCATTATTTGATTACCCAGAAGCCATAATGAAAAAAAAAAAGAAAACTATACATTATATTTCAAGAAATTATCAAGAAAAACTGCTCCAATATCCTATTATCTGAGGGTAATATAGGAATTGAAAAAATCTACTGATCACCACCTGAAAAAAATCACAGGAATATTATAGACAAATCTCAGAATTCTTAGTTCAAAGAGAAAATACTAGCAGCAACAAAAAAGAAACCATTCAAATAACATGGAGCCACAGTCAGGATCACACAAGATTTAGCAAATGCTGCATTAAAAGATCAGAGGGCTTGGAATACAATATTTTGGAAGGCAAAAAACAGGGATTACAACTGAGCAAAACTGAGTATAAACCTTTGGGGGGGGGGAAATTGATATTTAATGAAATAGAGGACTTTTCAAGCATTCTAGATGAAAAGACCAGAACTGAATGGAAAATGTGACTTTCAAACACAAGACCTCAACACAAAAAGATAGAACATAAAATAGAAATCAAAAAGGACCTTTCTATATGGGAAATAATACATGTGTCTTTTAAGAACTTTATCCTTATTCAGACATTTAGAAGGATTTTACATTGAAATAGGGTGTGGGAGTGACTCGAATAAGTTGAGGTGAAAATGAATAGGCAAGAAAGCATTCCTCTTTAGGAATGCCTTGGAATGAAGATGAAAGGAGAGGAAAAATGGAGAAAATGATATCATATAAAAGAAGTCCACAAGGAAGAGCTTTTTAAAGTAGTATGGGATAGAACGGGAGAGAAGAAGCAAGCTTGAACCTTTCTAATATCTACATTGGCAAGTAGGACAGGAAAGATGTAAAAGAAAAGACAGTGATAAAAGGGAAGGCTGATAAAAGAAGGCAGTGGTCACAAGCAAAACAAACTTTAAAAGAGGGACAAGATAAAAAGAGAAGAAAAACAAAAGAAAATAGGAGGGAGAGAAATGCACAGTTAATCTTTATAACTGTGAATGTGAATGGGATGAAGTCACCCATAAAACAGAAGTAGACAGCAGAATAGATTAAAAACCAGAATTCCACAATATGGTGTTTACAAGAAACATTCAAAACAGAGAGACACATAGTTAACATAAGGGGCTGGAGCAGAATCTATTATGTGTTAGTTGAAATTTTTTTAAAAAAGCAGTGATAGTAGTTATAATCTCAGACAAAATAAAACTAAATATAGATATAATTATAGGGATAAGCCAGGAGACAATTTCTTGCTAAAAATGACAACAGACAGTGAAGTAATATCACTATTAAATATATATGCAACAAATGGCATTGCATACAAATTCTTAAAGGAAAAGTTAAACGAATTAAACTATATTAGTAGAGGACCTCAAATTTCCCTTCTCAGAGCTAGATAAATCTAAACATAAAATAAATAAGTCAAGGCTATGAATACAATCTTAGAAAAGGTAGATATGATAGGTTTCTGGAAAAAATTGAATGGGTATAGAAAGGAGAATACCTTTTTCTCAGCTGTATATGTCACCTTCACAAAAACTAACCATGTATTAAGGCAAAAATATCTCACGAACAAACACAGAAAAACAGAAATATTAAATGTGCCCTTTTAAGATCATAATGCAATGAAATTACAGTTGATAAGGGCTATAAAAGCACAGATTAAAAATAAACTAGAATATAATCTTAAAAAATGAATGGGTCAGAGGCCAAATCATAGAAACAATAATTTCATTAAAGAGAATGACAGCAATGAAACAGCATTTCAAAATTTCTGGGATTTTGCAAAGTAATATTTGGGGAAAATGAATATCTCTACATGTGTATGGTAATGAAAGAAAGAGCAGGTCAGTAATTTAGCATGCAACTAAAAAAAAAGAACAAGAAACATGAAAAAATCCTAAAAATCAAGAGAGATAAATAAAAATTGAAAGTAAAGACAAAAACATTAACCTAAGAAATAAACTAGAAGCTGGCTTATGAAAAAAATAGATAAATCATTAATTTGATTTTTAAAAGAAAGACAAGAACCAAATTGCTAGTACCAAAAATGAAAAGAGTGGATTTAGTATCCATGAAGATGAAATTTAAGCAACTGATGTATTATTTTGTCCAATTATATGCCAGTAAAACTGACAAATTAACTGAAATGGGCAAACATTTACTTCCCAGATTAGCAGAAGAAATAGAATACTTAAATAACCCCATTTTAGAAAAAAAAAAAAATTTAAACAAACCATAATTGAACTCCCTAAGAAAAAGCTCCCAGGACCAAATGAATTCACAAATGAAATCTACCAAACATTTAAGGAACAATTAATCCCAATACTATCTAAGCCATTTGAAAAAATCTGTAAAAAAGGAATAAAAAATTCCTTTTATGACATAAATATGGTATTGATACCTAAAACAGGAAGAGAAAAAATTATTGATCAATTTCCTTACTGAATATTGATGAAAAATTTTTATTAAAATACTAGCAAGGAGATTGTAGCATTATCACAAAGATCATATGCTGCTAATAGATGAGATTTGTGCCAAGAAAGCAAGGCTGATTCAATGTTAAGAAAACTATCAGCATAATTGACCATATCAAACAAAAAAATCAATATTATTATGCAAAAAAAATATTTGAAAAAATGCAACACCCATTTCTATTAAAAGCATTAGAAATCATAGGAATTAGTGGAACCTTTCCTAAAATGATAAGTAGTATCTATCTAAAACCAAGAGCAAACATTATCTGTAATTGGAATAAATTTGAAGCCTTCACAAGATTAGGAGTGCATCAAGAATGTCCAATATTACCACCATTACTCAATATTATACTAGAAATTCTGGCTATAGCAATAAGGCAAAAAATTTAAGAAATAAAAATAGGCAATGGGAGGGGGGGAACTATCAGTCTTTGCAGATGATATGAAAGAACCCTAAAGAATCAACTAAAAATCTCAATGAAAGCAAAGTGAAGGGGCAACTAGGTGGTGCAGTAGGACCTGAGTTCAAATCTGGTCTCAGACACTTTAACACTGTCTAGCTGTGTGACTCTGGGCAAGTCACTTAACCCCAATTGCCTCAGGGAAAAAAATAAAAAGAAAAAAGAAAGAAAGCAAAGTGAAGGAGGCAAGGAGGGAGAAAATTTGGAAATGACATTTTTAAAAAAGAATATTAAAAATTTTACATGTAATTAGAAAAAATAATTTTTTAAAAAATCAACTAAAAGCTATTTGAAACAATTAACAACTTCAGCAAAGTTGCAGGCTGTAAATTAAACGGACATAAATCATTAGTATTTCTATATACTACAACAAAACCCAGCAGGAAGAAATAGAAGGAGAAATTACATTAAAAATAATTTCAGACAATATAAAATACATCAGAATCCATCTAGTAACAAACCCAGAGAATGCAGCAACAAAATATAAAATATAAAAATTACATACAAATAAAGGCAGATCTAAACAATTGGGAAAATATTGATTTCTCATGGATAAGCCAACTAATATAATAAGAATTCTAGCTATATTAATTTACTTATTCAGTACCATATCAATCAAACTACCAAAGAATTGTTTTATAGAGCTAGAAAAATTAGTTTAAAAAAATTCATTCAGAAAAACCCAAGGTTAAGTAAATCAGTGAAAACAATGTTAAGGAAGGTGGTCTAGCAGTTCCAAATTTCAAACTATATTACAAGATGGTAATCATCAAAGCATTCTGGTACTGACTAAGAAGTAGAGCGATGGATCAGTGGAATAGATTAGGTACAACATACACAATACTCAGTAATCTAGTGTTTGATAAACTTGAAAAGTCAAGTTTTTGGAGTAAAAATCCAACATCTGTCAAAAATTGCTGGGAAAACTGGAAAATAGTCTGTCACAAACTAAGCATAGAACAATATCTCATACTACATACCAAGATAAGGTCAAAATGGGATAAATGTTTTAGACATAAAGGGTAATAATATTATAAGTAAATTAGGGGAACATGGGAAATGTACTTGTTAGACCTATGATTAAAGAGTTTATGACCAAAATAGAGAGAGAAAGATGATCATAGGAAGTAAAATAGAGAATTTTGACCACATGAAATTAAAAAACTTTTATACACACAAATCAAGTGGAGTGAAAATTAGAAAGAAAACAGGAAACTGGGGGAAAATATTACAAGAAGTTTCTCTAAATATATAGAGAACTGAGCCAAATTTATAAAAATAGGAGCCTTTCCCCAGAAATCAAAGATATCAATAGTCACATGAAAAAATTGCTCAATCATCAATCAAAAAACATCAAATCAAAAAAAAGCAATATTTTGAGGATGATCAACTGAGAAGCCTTAGCTACTTTTATCAAGACAATGATCCAAGATAGTTCCAAAGTATACATGATGAAAAATGACTGGTAAACTCTGAATGCAGATCGAAGCATACTTTTTCTTCTTCTTTTCTTGTTATTTTTATTTTACTTGTGTTTTCTTTTGCAGCATGACTAATATGAAAATTTGTCTCGCATGACCTCACCCATAATTGAAATCAAAGTGCTTGCCTTCTTAAAGAAGTAGGGCAGGATGGAGGGAGAATTCAGAACTCAACTTTTTTTTTTAAGTTATTGGAAAAAATTGGAAAATATTTAACAAAATAAAATCATTTAAAATATATAACAAAATATTCATAGAAGTTCTCTTTTCAGGGCAAAAACATTGGAAATTGAGGGGATGCCAATCGATTGGGGGATGGCTTAATAAACTCTGGTATGTGTTTGTGATGGAATATATTGTTCTATGGGAAATGATGAACAGGATGTTCTCAGAAAAAAAAAATACTGGAAAATCCTCTCTAGACTCAAGCAAAGTAATAGCAATATTCTGGGATGATCAGCTATAAATAACTTTGCTATTCTCAGTAGTACAATCATCCATGACTGCTCCGAAGGACTTATGATGAAAAATCCTATCCACACACAGAGAAGAAACTGATTGTGTCTGAATATAGATTGAAGCATTCTCTCTCTCTCTCTCTCTCTCTCTCTCTCTCTCTCTCTCTCTCTCTCTCTCTCTCTCTTTCTCTCTCTCTCTCTCTGTCTCTTTTAAACTTAATTTTTCTTAAGGGTTTTTATTTTTATTAAGGTGAGGGATCTATGTTTTCTTTCACAACTTGACTTTTATGGAAATCTTTTGCATAACTTCACATGTGGTTTCCTAATTATAGGTGGGGATAAGGGAGAGAACGTAGAATTCAAAAATTTTAAAAACAAATGTATTTTTTAAAAAAATGTAATTGGGGAAATAATAAATAAATTAAAAATAAATAGTTAAAAATATCTGCTACCTATAAAAAGACTTTAAAAAATATGCTATCTTCAATGACATTTCTTGGCCTTAAAGCTATTTTGGAATTATAAGATATAGAATTTTAAAGCATGATGAATGCATAAACTGTTAGAGCTGGAAGAGACCTTAGATCTTAGACTAAAAAAAGTTAGAACTAAATAGAACTTTAGAATATAGAATGTTAATGTGAGATCATGAATGAGGCTCTGAAAAGGAGCACTAGTGCTCAAAGGATGACAAGGGAAACAGTTTATTGCAGGCATACATGTGTATAGCTCTCCAGTCCTTTGGTCTCATAGGTAAACACAGGGTGATAGTGGGGGTGTACAGTGAGATTCTTACCCTAACAGCTCTGGGTCACTGCCTTTATGTCTTGTTGTTGTTGTTGTCATTGCTGGACAGATTCAGAGGGATTTGAGAGGGAGGGGAAAGTCATTGGGAGGCCCAGAGTATAATACCTCTCCCTCCCCACTCCCTGCCTTATTGATCACAAGAGCATTGTGATTAGGAAAACTTGCTAACCTTGCATACTTGGATTAAATTACATTTGCTAACCTGATTATGATCAAGAGAGCCTTGCATTTCTTGCTTAAATGAAGCTGACTAAACCAGTATTAAGGACATAGGAACATAGTACATAGGTGCTACATCAACAAATCAACCAGGACTCAAACATGAAATCTGTTCTATCAATTAGAGTGTAGAAATAAGTCAGTACTCACAGTTAAAATAGTCAGTATAGAAATGTGAGAGCTTGGAACAACAGCAACAAAAAAATTAAAATTTAGAAATTTTGAGCCAGACAGTGATCTTAGAGATGATCTACAATTCAAATAGTAATCTATACATTTTACAGATCAAAAAATGGGCATCTTGGAAGGAAATTTAGATTTTTCATCCATGGTCATACAATATATATAATGATAGTTTCCTACAAGGATATTGAATCAACATGCACATAAGAAGCAAAAAATTTTCAGTTTAATTGTTGTGGGCTACTTGGAAATCCTACCTGTGATGAATGTTGCCGGCTGTCATGTTGATATCCAGGCTTTTGGAATTCCTCTTAAAGGAACCTGAAGATCCATAGTTCATTTTAAACTCTTTGTTTTCATCATTCTCCATGTATCTTTAGTAGTTCTCATATTCTAAGGGGAGGAAGAACGGTAACAACCAGAAATAATAAGGGAGGTTTCATGGGCACAGTGGCACTTGAGTTGAGCCTTGAAGGAAAACAATGATTATAAACTTCAGGAATCTATCTTCCAAACAATAATTTATGTAAAGCCCTTTATAAATATTCTATGTTGTAAGTTTTCTTTTAATTCTCTAAAAATCTATTATATCATCAATATTGTATTCTAACATTCTACATTTTAAGGTATCTTTCACCTAAGGTCTCTTCTAGATCTAATATTTTATATTCTAAAGTCTTTTCTTGCTCTAATCAGTGGATTTTATCTTGCATATGTATCTTTTTGTTTGTTTCCTGCTAAATAAATTAATCTTAATCTACCATATATATTCAATATATGTGGAATTAGAGGAAAAATTCTAGGGAGCATCAGCAAAATGAAAATAGTATGTAGGTCTGAGACAATTCTTTTATATTGTTTGTGCTTGTGTCTTTTTTTTTTTTTTTTTTTTTTTGCTTCTAACTGCTAACTAACTTAAAGATTGCCTTCTTATATCAAGACCAGAGAATCTAGTTATCAGGAAAGTAGAGGGAAATATTTGGAAATCAGTAACAAGGTGAAATAAGGTGGCTAACTTGCAATCTCTTTGCATCCTATGTCTTATATCTTGCAAACAGACAGTTTGTCACAGGATAAAGCCACGAGAGTTAGCTAAGATAGCTATTAAAAATTAAACAATTGACTATGGTATTTGCTTTAATCAAGTAAGTACAGAGGGCAAGAAAAATTTTGTTGTGACCTGCAAAAAGAGTGCTGTTTTTGTTTCTAGTTGTACAATACAAAGCTTACATCTGTACAAAATCTTTATCCTAGAGGAGAAAAAATTTGGAAGAATGTAATTCTCCAGTTCTAAGAAAGAATGAAGTGTTCTCTGAGGAATGATCTTAAGTAAGAAGAAATAAGCAGCACTGTTGGTGACTCCTAATGAGGGCTATCAAGGCAAACTACTGAGTCACTTTGTCAAAGATAGGTCTGACAACTTCCTGGGGCATGTATTCAGAATACAACAGAAAACATTCTGAGCACTGTCAATTCAATCAACAAATCATGCTTCTCATGATTTATATAGGGACAAATTATGCCAACAAAAGGAACCTAGAAAACCTTGCTAAAGATTATGACATTCTAGGCAAAAAGATGAAACTTTTGGGTGCATAGTTGGTATTTTCATCACTTATGCTGATTGAATTTGGAGGATTTAGAAAACAAAGTCATATTTGAAAAGTGAAGAGCTAACAAGAGAGCAACTTGTATTTTCAGATCATAGATTACAATATAGAAATAAAAGACTTGTAAAAGAATGGACTGCATTTGAAAAGGAGCTGTCAAAAGCATATTTTCTTGGAGTCTTGCAAATCTAAACAAGATAACTTTGAACTGAAAAAGGAAAAGGGAGGGAGAAAACTGGCTACTTGGATCTTAGGAGCCTGATACGGTAGAGAGTGGCAGGCACATTACAGTAAAAAAAAATAGATGGAAAGGAAAAGTAATTGAAAGGATAGAATATTTACCAAAAGTTGTCAATAAGAGTTTTGGCCTTATGTCAAGCCTTATACAAATGTACAATACAGTTAATAAATACAGCTAATTCAAAGACACAGATTTGATCTCATAGTTTATACTGACTTGGTGAAATGGGACTCAATGCTGATCTGGCCTGTCTCAGGAAATGAAATTTCAACATACTTCCATCCTCTAAAATCATCCTGGCCCCAGACCTTTGAGTCCTGCTTTGTCCTTCGAAGGATCAAGACCTTACATTTCCTTGGCTCTTCCTTCCTGCTCTTCACTGTCCACCAATTTAGAAGCAAAGAACTTTTGAGCCCCTATCCATCAAAATACTCAACCTTAGAATAAGTCCTGGCCTGAGTTCAAATCTGGCCTCAGACACTTAACACTTAATACTTCTTAGCTATGTGACTTTAGGCAAGTCACAATCCCAACTGCCTCAACAAAAAATAAATAAGTAAACTCCTCTTGGGGGAAAAATAAAGAATAAGTCCTGGGTCCTAATGCCTTACCCCTCTATAACAAGTGTGGCTCCAAGATTCTAATCATTTCTGCCTTGATCACATGATGAGACCAATAATTAGGCATTTGCCCTTGTCCCATTCCACATCAGCCACAGTCCAAGAATAAAGATCCTCCTGAGTCTCCTTTCTCCTCCTTCCTGCACCTTAAGATGAGTGAGTCCTGGTGCAGGGCTCATTTAATTGAGAGTGAGTACTTCAAAAATGCCTCCCTCTTCTACAGTCTAGTCTAGCTCTAAGACTTGGTTGTTGCTTGCCTTGACTGTCAAATAGAAGAACCAGGAATTTGATATTTGCCTTGCACTACATGCTTCTTTCCTTCTCCCTTCACCCTTCTCCTCCTTCCCTTCTCTGATTTCTGTATCTTCAGGGATATATAATCAAATTAACATCACCTTTCTACTGTGAAGGGCATGATCTACTACCCGTGGATCCCCTCGGAATCCCTATTATTTTGAATTGTAGGATGCTTATACTGATGTTCTGTTCCCTCATACTTATCCATATTAGACTCATCTCTTAGGGGTTCCTCTTCCATTTTCTTCTGTCCTTCCATCATTTCCATTCTAATAGAAATGTCAAACACACAACTAGTGACCTGCAATATCCCATATAAAAATACAACAAAACAAAGATATATGACTTTCTAAGCCATTATACACCAGTAGGAATCTTTAAATGTGTTTTAGTAGTCCCATTTTTATAATTCTGCTCTAGAACCCTTGTTCCATTGTTAATAAAATGTTCTTCATATTAGATCTGTGTCATTGCCCTGGAAATTATTATTTTTTAATTCTAGTGGGGAGGGGAATTTATTTATATAGGTACATGTCATTTCCTCCCTTCCCCCCCTCGCTAGAATTTAAAATTTTTGAGGATGAGGACTTTCTTTCATCTGTATCCCCCCAGCCTATATACCCCCAGCCCCTGGCACATACACACCTGATAAAGAGGAGGTGCTTAATAAAAGCTTGTTGAATTTAATCATTCTTGGATTGCAGCCCTAAAAATATATGACTTTTCCCAAAGGAACAGCCTAGAAAAGAAAAGCAAGGGATAAGGCAACATTATCTAATCATATGCATAAGCTCAGGAACCTGAGGAGAGAAATATGGTGAAAGATCTTTCAGAAAGGATCAGTGGAGGTGGAAATATGAGCAATATTTTTGTAGGGATGTGCCTGCATACTTGAAAAAAATGTTTCATCCTCAATATGTTAACTATAGAAGAGATTGTTTCTTTTTTTTTTAAGCTAAAAAGTGTGTTTATTGTGTGACATCAACGCCCTCTTTCCTCCCCCCCAAATCTGGTGATTAAATATTTACCAGAAAACTCTTTTCCATTCTCTCCCCATCACAGACACTTATTAAGCTTTGTTTGTTTGGTTGCAGGATAGAGTGTAAGAGAAAGATTAGGTTAAATATTTAGATTTAGTATTCATATATATAGTTTTTTATATCTATATGTATCTATACAGTTATCTTACTGCACAAGAAACATCAGATCTAGAAAGAGAAGGGAAAAAAAAAACAACCTAAGAAGGAAAACAAAATGCATGGAAATATTCACAGAAAGCGTTAAAATACTGTGTTGTGGTCCACACTCGCTTCCCACAGGCCTCTCTCTGGATGTGTATGGCTATCTTCATCGATGAACAACAGGAACTGGTTTGAATCACATCATTGTTGAAGAGAACCATGTCCATCAGAATTGATCATCGTATAGTCTTGTTGCTGTGTATAATGTTCTCCTATTCTGCTGATTTCACTCAGCATCAGTTCATGCAAGTCTCTCCAGGCCTCTCTGAAATCATCCTGCTGGTCGTTTCTCACAGAACAATAATATTCCATAACATTCATATACCATAATTTATTCAGCCACTCTCCATTTGATGGGCATCCATTCAGTTTTCAGTTTCTAGCCACTACAAAAAGGGCTGCCACAAACATTCTTGCACATGTGGGGCCCTTTCCCTCCTCTAAGATCTCTTTGGAGTATAGGCCCAGTAGAAACACTGCTGGGTCAAAGGGTATGCAGTTTGATAACTTTTTGATCATAGTTCCAAATTGCAGAGTTATTCTTTTTTTTTTTTTTTTTAATTTTTATTTTATTTGAATAACATATGTGTGGGTAATTCTTCAACAATAACCCTTACATAGCTTTCCGTTACAAATTTTTCCCCCCAACTCCCCACCCCTCCCCCTAGATGGCAGGATATCCACTACATGTTAATTATGTTAAAATATTGGCAAATCGAATATATGTATACATATTTCCAAACTTATCATTGGTGTGCAAGAAAAATCTTATCTACACGAACGATATATCAGATAAAGGAAACACAATGTAAGCAAACATCAATCAAGGAGTATGAGAATGTTATGTTGTGGTCCACATTTCGCATCCCTCTCTCTGGATGTATATGGCTTTCTTCAGTGAACAATTGGAGGTGGTTTGAAACATTTCATTGTTGAAGAGAGCCATGTCCATCAGAATTGTTCGTCATATAGTACTGCCGTTGCTGTGTATAATGATCTCCTGGCTCTGCTCATTTCACTCAGCATCAGTTCATGTAAGTCTCTCCAGGCCTCTCTGAAATCATCTTGCTGGTCATTTCTTACAGAACAATAATATTCCATAACATTCATATACCATAATTTATTCAGCCATTTTCCAATTGAAGGGCATCTATTCAATTTCCAGTTTCTAGCCACTACAAAAAGGGCTTGCAGAGTTATTCTTAAAGCAATATTATTGTTACCATATATAACATTTTCTTGATTTTGCTGATTTCATTGTTCATTACTTTCATAGAAGTCTATCCATGTTTTTCTAAGATCATCGAGCTCATCAGTAGTATGCCATCACAATCATATATTACAACTTGTTCAGATATTCTCCAATTAATGGGTAACTTTCAATTCTTTGCCACCACACAGAGAACTGCTACAAATATTTGAGAACATTTAGATTCTTTTCCTTTTTCCCTAATCATCTAGGCCTGATAGTAGTATTTTTTTTTTAGAATTAAAATCTTTTTTTTAATTTTTTTTATTAATACTTTTTATTGACAAAACATATGTATGGGTAATTCCTAAACATTAACCCTTACAAAGATTTCTGTTACAAATTTTTCCCCCCTACTCCCCACCCCTCCCCTAGATGGCAGGATATCCACTACATGATAATTATGTTAGAATACTTAAGAAATCGAATATATGTATAGTTATTGCATAATTTTTTGTGCAGGAGAAATCATATCTACAAGAAAGAATAATCTGATAAAGGAAATACAATGCAAGCAAACCTCAATAGAGAACATGAAAATGTTATGTTGTGGTCCACATTTCACATCCCTCTCTCTGGGTGTGTATGGCTCTCTTCACCGAATAATTGGAACTGGTTTGAAGCATTTCATTGTTGAAGAGAGTCATGTCCATTAGAACTGATCCTCATATAGTATTGTTATTGCAGTGAATAATGATCTCTTGGTTCTGCTCACTTCACTGAGCATCAGTTCATGCAAGTCTCTCCAGGCCTCTCTGAAATCATCCTGTTAGTCGTTTCTTACAAAACAATAATATTCCATAACATTCATATACCATAATTTATTCAGCCACTCTCCAATTGATGGGCATCCATTCAGTTTCCAGTTTCTAGCCACTACAAAAAGAGCTGCCACAAACATTCTTGCACATGTGGGGCCCTTTCCTTCTCCTATGATTTCTTTGGGATATAAGCCCAATAGAAACACTGCTGGGTCAAAGGGTTTGATAACTTTTTGAGCATAGCTCCAAATTGCTCTCCAGAATGGCTGGATCCATTCACAGCTCCACCAACAATGTATTAGTGTTCCAGTTTTCCCACATCCCCTCCAACATTCATCATTATCTTTTCCTGTCATTTTAGCCAATCTGACAGGTGTGTAGTGGTACCTCAGAGTTGTCTTAATTTGCATTTCTCTGATCAATAGTGATTTGGATCAACTTTTCATATGATTATAAATAGTTTTAATTTCCTCATCTGAAAATTGTCTGTTCATATACTTTGACCATTTATCAATTGGAGAATGGTTTGAATTCTTTTTTTTTTAATTTTTATTTTATTTGCATAACATATGTGTGGGTAATTCTTCAACAATAACCCTTACATAGCTTTCCGTTACAAATTTTTCCCCCCAACTCCCCACCCCTCCCCTAGATGGCAGGATATCCACTACATGTTAATTATGTTAAAATATTGGCAAATCGAATATATCTATACATATTTCCAAACTTATCATTGGTGTGCAAGAAAAATCTTACTACACAAACGATATATCAGATAAAGGAAACACAATGTAAGCAAACATCAATCA
>JAJPUD010002310.1:69058-83778 GCA_023553655.1 Myrmecobius fasciatus | reverse complement strand
TATTTATCCCTGATATATCTTCTTAGACTTCACTCTTATATTACTTTATTCTGGGTATGATATTGTCATTTCAAATGTCAAAAGAGAATTTTATCTTCACCCTAAAACCTGCCCTCCTTAAAATTTCTATTAAGGATATCACTTTACTCCCTGTAATTCAGGTTTATAATCTTGAGTCATGCTTGACTCTTCCCTGTTCCTTCTCCTCCTCCCCTCCCTTCTCCCAGCCAAATATCCAGTCAGTTGTCAAGTCTTACTAATTCTACTTCCTCAGCATCTCTCTCATAATAATCTTTTTCATTCACATGGACACCACTCTGGTTCAAGTCCTTATTTCTCCCTGGAGTGGACAATCAGAATAACTTTCTCCCTGGCATAGAAATCCCAATAACCTTGTGATTGTTCCTTTGTTTCCAGCCTTTCTTCTTCTCCAATATATCCTTCACATAGATGTCTAATTAATATTTGTAAGAGATAGATCTGGGGGCAGCTAGGTGGCACAGTGGATAGAGCACCAGCCCTGAAGCCAGGAAGACCTGAGTTCAAATCTGGTCTCAGACACTTCCTAGCTGTGTGACCCTGGGCAAGTCACTTAATCCCACTTGCCTCAGCAAAAAGCAAAAAAAATAAAATAAAATAAAGAGATAGATCTGACCATATCATTCCTCATTTCCAAATTCTTTAGTAGCTTTCTATTGTCTTTAGGATAAAATACAAACTCAACTTGGCTTTTCCCTCTCAGCTTTTTTTCTTATGTTTTTTCATGTAACAATAACTTACCAATGAACACCACTTGGATCTTTAGATAGCACATATTACTTTATACTCATCATTATTAACAGAGGAAATAGATTTTTTTTAACTTGGTTATCTGACACCACATTGCATTTGATCCTCTCCTATATATGCTCTCCTGCTTGAGTTTTTGTTACATCATTCTCATTTCTTTTCTTTTTTGTCTCCTCCTCAGTCTTCTTTGCTTAATTCTCATCCTTGTTTTGATCCCTAAGTATGGATATATCCCAAACATCTATCATGAGTTTTTTCTCTCTACACTCTTTTAGTGACTTCATCAGCTTTCATAGGTTCATATGTAGCTTTAGTCTCAGTTCTGAATTTAAGCCTCATATTTTAAATGCCTATTGGAAATTTCAAAATGGATCCTCTAGACTTTTAAAACACAACATGCTCAAAATAGAACTTCTTACCTTTCCCCCCCAAACCACTTCTCTTCCTAAATTCCTTATTTCTGTCAAAAGCTAGATCATCCTCCAAGTCTCCCAAGTCTGCCACCTCAGCATTATCCATTATTCCTCATTCCCTTTCAACCTGCAGATCCAACCATTTGCCAAATTTTGTCATTTCTGCCTCCACATCATTTCTCTGCCAACATAATATTCTCAAAACACAGGTCTGATTATGTCACTTTTCCACTCAGTAAATCCCAGAGACTTCCCATTACTGCTAGGATCAAAAACAAGCCACCCTTTTGGCATTTTAATCCCTTTACAACTTGATTTAAACTTGTCTTTCTGACCTTGTTATACATTATTATTTAGCTAAGCTGTCTTTTTTGTTGTTTTTCATACAAGATATTCTATCTCCTATCTCCATGCCTCTGCATTGACAGGAAGTAATCCCTGGTATGAATTTCTTTCTTAACTTCATCTCTTAGATTCCATAGTTCTCTTCAAAGTTCAGCTCAAATATTATAGCTTATAAGAAGTTCTCCCACCTATTGCCAGTGTTTCTCTAACACCAAAATTTAGTTGTATAGTACACACACACAAGTATATATACATATATATATATATATATATATATCTACATATATATGGTATACATATACATATATACACACACAACTATGTGTATCTATATATAATCTACATAAACACATATGTGTGTATCTACAAAGATTATATATAATATAAAGATATAGATAGGTAGACAAACAGATAACTACAAATGTTTCATTTACATCTTATTATATCTAGCCTATTCTATTGACCCATTTTTCTATTTTTCAGCTAGTCTGGGATAGTTTGAATAACTGATGCTTCATGATATATTTTGAAATCTAGGAATCTTACCTGCTTTGTTCTTTTCCCCCAATATTGTCCTTGAAATTTTTAATCTTTTCTTCCTTTTCAGAATTTTGTATTGTTTTGATTTGTTAATTTGTTGATTGGAAATTGGAATGTAACACTAAAACTGTACATGAATTCTGACATAATATTCATTTTTCTCATATTTATATGGCCTATTTGTGAACTTTGAAGTATTTCCAGTTAGTTATTTGGTTCTTCCTTTATATTTATAAAGATTGTCTCATTTTTGTATCCTGTTACTATGCTGAAGCTATTCTTTCAATCAGTGAAAGTCTCCATTGATTCTCTAGGGTCTTCTAAGCAAAACCATCATATTGTCTGCAAATAGGAAAAATTTGCTTGCTTTTTGTGAATGTTTATTTCTAAATTTCTTTCATTATAATGCTATAAATATTTCTAGTAGTATGTCAAATAGTAGCAGAAAAAGAAACAGTTTGGCATTTAAAGCCCTCTACCTTCTACCATCATTTCCCCCCTACCTTTCCAGACATTTCATATTTTCTATACATTCTAACCAAACTAACTTACTAGCCTTTCTTAGAATCTGACAATTAGAATCTTGATGCTTTTGTATAGGCAGGCAGTCTCCCAAATCTGGAATTCACTTCTACTTTAATTTTGCCTCTTAAGATTCTTAGTTTCCTTGAAGATTCCCCTCAGGTTCCCCCTTCTACTTCCTTCCTACCTTCTTTCTGCCTCCAGTTGATTCCCTCAGTTGTTAGTATTGTTTCCCTTCTCAAATTATTGTGGTTTTGCTTATTTATTTTCATGTTGTGTCCACCTAGTAGAATGGAAGCCCCTTGAGACTAGAGGCTTTCATTTTTGTTTTTATGTTCCTAGTGCCTAGCAAAATATAGTGCATAAAGTTTTTGTTCAGCCTTTACTTTTGAAGAGGACCATTGACATTATAGATCGATATCTTGACCTGCACATGAATTGGACTTAAATGGGGCAGAGTCACACAAAGTCGTCAGCCTTACTCTCTCTTCCAGAGTCATCAAAATCCAAGACAAAAGTCAAGATGACTGGTGATGGTCTGGGATGCAGTGGATGACCTTGATGTCTTTGATGTCTGACCAAGTTCTAAGTGCTCACACCACTTGCTTTAGATGCCTTCATTTGGAATAAATTGTTCTTATCTGTCCATTCTGCTGAGGGAAAGTCATATTTGGGGCTAGACAGCATCCCAATTCACAGACACAGTTGAAGCCTATCAGTTGCCCTTAGCCTGGTTTATCCCATCTGCCAAGACAATTTTACCAGGGTATGGCAGCTATACATGCTACAGTTTCTTGGAGTCATGCATGAGATCTAATGACAGGTGGACACCAAAGCTAATTGCACATTCCTGAAAGGGTTCAGCAAGCCCTCCCATTAGAATGGGTTCATGAAGAATTAGACACAATTGAATAATGCACAGAGTAGGTACTTAATAAATGCACATTGAATTAAATCAACTTCTAACAAGGCCTAATGGGCAGCTAGGTGGCACAGTGGATAGACTTGAAGCCAGAAAAATCTGAGTTCAAATTTGGCCTCACCTACTTATTAGCTGGGTGACCAGGGTAACACTGTTTGCCTCAGTTTTCTCATTTGTCAAATGAGCTGGAGAAGGAAATGGCAAACCACTCCAGTATTTTTGCCAAGGAAAATCCTGAAGAGATCACAAAGAATCAGATACAATTGTAAATAGCTTAACAACAATCATGCTTCTATCTTATGTGGTACTATTCATGTTCTAAACACCCTTAAAGGGCTAAGACTCTACATTCTAAGATCCCATCAGTGTTCACATTCTGTGCTTTTACTGCTGTTAGATTTTAGTCCCATCTAGACTTAGGGGAAAAGTCCAGTACTGACAGTTTCAGAACCTTCATGAAATTTCTATTTGGGATAATATTTACTGGTCCCTAGATGACACCAGTGTTGGACACATGCATAGTGAAAGAAATATTTTCCTGCATTAATAAAATTACCTTTTCTAAAGAAAGCAATTTGCATGTTAATGTTTTAGGTAATTCTCTGCAGCTTGAGTGCCCCTCAGGACTATAATTTCTCACTGACAAAGTGACAAAAATAAAATGTCACATAAAGGAAAAACTTTCTTCTCTCTAATTTGTGCTCAAAAATGACATTTTTTAATGTGAGTCAAGTTGAAATCTACTGCTCTGTTATTCCTGACACTGATCTGCCTCCCATCATCTCATTTAGTGACAGACTTACCTTGAAGAACATGACTTTCAGTGAGTCTTCTTTAAAAAAAAAAGAGAAGCATCTTTATTGGCAAATGGTATTATTACCACCTATCCCTGGAGATGGCTCTCCAATCAATTTTGAGGCTTCTTGCATGGTTCTCAGTACTAGTTAGATCATATAATATTTTCGGGAGAGATATCAAAAGACTGGAGTAGTATGGGCAAGGAGTGAAGGATGGAAACAAGACTTAAATACATGTCATAATGTCAAGCAGAAGTGTTGGATGTGTGTCCCGAAACAGCAATTTGGACTGATTATCAAGGTTCATTTTATTTCTCTCCACTGGAGCCCCTCTCTAAAAACTTGGAAATTCAATCTAGTATTGGATAGCTAGGTACAAAAATTTATAATAACAATGTTGTAACACTGCCTGTGGCCTTGATCATAACAATCTACTTAATCCCACAACCACAATTATTCAGGGGATCCCTTAAGGTCACTCATAACCCCTGGTATGCTCTTGAATATTTACCTCACAGGGAGTACCAATCTACTCTAATCCAACATATATATATGTGTGTGTGTGTGTGTGTGTGTGTGTGTGTGTGTGTGTATAAAGAGCTTGACTTCTATGACACTATGACATGCTGAGATTGAGGATTTGAATGAAGAACATTGTATATGTTAGATTTTTTTCAATATGTTGGTTAATTTTGCTGAAAATTTACTTTCCTTTATTCTTTGGTATAAGAAATAGTTCTTTGGGGGATTGGGAGGAAGGTGGAAGCCTCAATATAAAGGGAAATCTGAGGACAGAGGGTTAGTTTTGGGGGGATATTCATGGATTCCCTTTTGGACTAATTGAATTTAAAATGCCAATTGGATATCCAAGAGGTAATATTCAGTAGACAGTTACTGATGTCAAGTCCTTAATTTTATATGTGAGAAACTGAGGCCCAGAGAAAAGAATATGACTTGCTAATGTCACATACCTAGTAAATAGCAGAGTCAGAACTCAGATCCAGAACCTCTTTCCATGTTCTCTGCTATTTTCTTCCGAGATTCCTGGAGCCTTTTGTTCTGTAGCCCATACCTCTATACTGTAGAAACCAGGTCTACTCTTTAAATGATCCCTCATTCTTCATACTTGGTCTGTCCTTGACCTTTAAGGTAAAATCCTGGTTTTATTAGGAGTGATCTCAATTTCCTCCTTTGTAAAATAAGGAAGTAGATTACTAGATAATCTCTTAAAATCCCTTTCAATTCTTGGACTTGTGATCCCAAATTACAGGTACACTGAGATTCCAGTTTAGTATACAGAAAATTACCTAACAATTAGAGCTGGCTAATAAAGAAATTGATACCTTCTGAGATGGTTAACCTAAAAGTTCTATGTTGATGTAAATTGTTGCTATTGATTTTCACATCATTTGAGACCTGTTCCATTAAAAATTGGCATAATCACTTCTTGGAAATTTTGTAGAAGGGAATCATGTTATATGTGGACCTCAGAGGTCATTTAGCTCATGAGTCTAGAATCCCAGGATATGGATGAAGTAGAGTAACTTCTGGAGTTGGAATAACCTTTAGAATGGTCCAATTTTCCCAAAACAAAACTAAAAATCCATCTAGCCTTTATAAATTGGAAGCAATCTTAAAAGAGAACATTCTGTTTTTACATGGCTTTGAATGCAACACTTACTAGTGACTCCAATTCAGTAATTCACAGTACTTCTTAAGCTTTAGTTCATATATGAAATAGGTATAATAACACTTTCACCACTTGCCTCTTAGAGTTTTTATAAGAAAAAAACTCAAAGCTAAAAGGGACCTCAGAACTTGGAAGGTTAATTGTTCATAAACTTGAAATCACTATTGAAATCAAAGAATTATTATTACTGAGTAGAATATATTTTTTTCCTCCATCCCCTTGGTTTCTCATTCACAATGCAACAAATGGGTTATTCTAATAGGAGAGATCACCTTTCCCCCATGGTGTATAAAATTCCTATTAAGCCTAGTCAGGTATTTCTTGAACCATTCATCACATTCAGGAAAATAAGATTTATCTTGAGGCTGTTATATCAGGCAGTGACTTTATCGTAATGCTGTCTTCCCACATGGTGAATCAGAATTGGTCTAAGTAATTTGCGTCTGGGAACTGAGTGTATGAGCCTTAATGGGTAGCCAGCCAGACCTTTTGGCCACTCTCACCTCAGTGCTCCTCTATCCTGTTCTAGCCAGCTGCATGGCATCTCACTTAATGAAATGATGAAATAGTTGTCCGTTTTCCTGATTATGTTTGTTAGTTTGAGTCGAGCAGGCCTCCATGAGTAATGATCGTTCTACAAGCCCTGCTCACGTCTCAGCCCTGACACTTGCTAATTTTCCCAACCAGCCAAGAACAAAGGTGATAGCAATTTCTTGTTGCTATAATGGCTTAAATACAATGAATGTATGAAAGCTATGTTCCCAAAATGCTTATGCAGCAGAGGGTGATAGCAGGGCCACTGGTTTCTCTGTCCTGTAGTAAGGGAATAAGGAAGATTTCAGCTCATTTTTTAGTAAACAATAACAGTAACACATTTCTATGTCATCTTAAAATAAAATAGAATGTTAATGTTCCTAAGTGGGGAATGTGTTATATTATGCAAGCAGTATTTTTTTTTCTTTATTGCCACAGAAAGCAGTGAACTCTATCATGAAAAGATCTTTGAAACAATAAATGTCCTTTTTAGAAAGTCATAGAATGTAAGAGTTGGAAGGGACTTTCAGGATTATCTTCTTGATAATTTTAGGGCAAGCCTACTCTGAAAAAAGATACAGGATTAGATAGATACCTTCTTCGTTTCCCTTCCATCCTAGAATTTTATTAGTTGATCCTTTTTTAGTAATTTGTTTGGGAAATGTCCATGTCATATATATTCCTTCAGTGAGCTCTTTAGTGAAATCTTTTCCCTACCCTTGTAGTTTTAGATTCTTTCAAGCTCCAGTAAAGGCAGTTAAAACAAGACAGTGAAGGTAAGAGAAAGCACAGCAGACAAGGGTATTCTTATGACTAAATATGTCAGAATCAGTATAATTGTTATGTATTGCTCTTCTGGGGAACATTTCATTGCACAGATAGAAATCCACAAGCAAATTACATTCAAGATAATTCAACTATATATTCTACCAATGATTCTGAACAGAAAACGTGTTATCTTTATGCATTTAGAATTTCATGGGATTTCATACCTCTTCTAGGTAAATGAAATGACAGGAAAGATACATGATGGAAAGAGGGAAGAAAGAAGAGAGACAGGAGAGTGAATTGGCAAATAGCTATTCCAGCTTGGTTTATTAATAGCCTCGAATGCAGTTTCTATCTGTTTAGAATTTTAGATGTGGAAGGAATCTCAGATCATTCCATCAACCCCCATGTTTTACAGAAGAGGATACTGAAATCTAAAGAGGTGAAGTGACTTAATGTCAGAGCCAGAATTAGAATTGGGTTTTTCCTGAGTTCCTGATTAATGCTCTTTCTACCCCACTATTCAGACAAAGAATACTTAGTATTTTAAAAATATATCCAAGTGAGACTTATTTAAGGATTTTCTTCATAGTAAATCAAGGCCATTTAAAATAATTTAGAACATGTAATATTAAAAATTGATTGGGCGTTTAGGAAATAACTGCTCTGCCACCATTCCTTCATTTCACACAGGAGACTGGGACTGACAAAGGGGAAGGAATCTGCCTAAAGTCACAGAGCAAGTCAGGAGCAGAGTCAAGGCGATAGTCCAGGTCTCTTGTCTCCCAACCTAGTAATCTGTTAGCCATACTACTACTACTATGCATATACTTGATACTAAAGAAAACCAGATGTTTTCCAGGGGAAAAAATTAATATTCAGTTTGGAATAATTTTCCTGGCTGTCTGCAATGATTTGGCTTTGTACTGTCCTATTTCCACCTAGAAGTCCCAGAATAGCTATTGCTTTCATTTTTGAACAAGAACACAGGAGTTTTTTCAGTAAGTATGCAACACAAATGTAACTTTCTGAGAGAAAAAAAAAAAGATGAATTAAGAGTCATGGAATTAAGGGCCATATCCCTGCTACTGTAACTCAAGATGACTAATAGAATCAGCCACTGCTCTCCCATGACCCAACACATCTTGAAGCTGTGGAGTCATTTAGAATGCACTAGGCTTGATTGGAGAGAATTGTACTCCAGACTGGAAATGTAATATTTTTTCCATCAATTTCAGTAACCCCATATTCAGTTAAGAGAAATGGCTAACATTACATAAAATCAAAAATCCTTTTCATAATAAAATAAAGAAGAGAAACTATAAAGTGGGAAAAATGTTTGCATCAAAAGTATGATATCTAAGACATTTAGGTTAGATATAGAAATAAATTAGATACAGATGGATATACATTGGCTTTCAGATTAAGCATCTATATCTGATATAGAATGAGATGTGTATATTTTATATGTGTGTGTGTGTATTATATGTGTGTATATGTATGTATGTATATATGTATGTATCTTGGATACCAGAGTTGTGTCAGTTATATATGAAGATAGGTATGCACATAGGTATTTATGTATATATCTACATGCATGTATATAGTGTTTATCAATATCTGATATATATGGATAGATATTTATATCCACATATATAGAATTTTTATACATATATTTAGAAATGATACAAATATATGTCAATAAGAGCTACCCCCAATAGATAAGTGGTCAAAGAATATGAATAATCTTTTAAAAAATTATAAACTAGAAATGACTATTTAAAAATATGTTCCAAATCACTTATTGTAATAGAAATAATAAATAAAAATTATTCTTGAGGCATTACTTCACACTGTGCAAAGTGGCAAAGATTTTTAAAAAACACACAAGCCAGGAATGGTCAGTGTTAGGAGTTTTATAGCACCAGTGTTGTTGGCATCCTTATCTTCTGGGGATTTTTTTGAGTTGAGAATATGCAAGAAAAGTGATTAAGCTGTACATACCCTTTGTCTCAAAAACTGCATTGGACATATACTATAAGGAAGTCAAATACAAA
This sequence comes from Myrmecobius fasciatus, assembly GCA_023553655.1. Classification (NCBI taxonomy): domain Eukaryota; kingdom Metazoa; phylum Chordata; class Mammalia; order Dasyuromorphia; family Myrmecobiidae; genus Myrmecobius; species Myrmecobius fasciatus. The sequence goes on along the minus strand of JAJPUD010002310.1, from coordinate 74,401 downwards.
AGTACCATATACCACAACATTTATACCAATATTCCATATAATAGCAAAGACCTAGAAACAAGGTAGGTACCCCAAAAGTGGGGAATATCTCATAAAACCATGATATATGAATATTAATGGAATATTATGTACAATTAGAAATTATAACTAAAAGGAGTCAGAGAAACTTGGGAAGATTTATTAGGAATTATGTAGAACAAAATAACTAAAAGAATAATATGTACAGTGACTATAACTATATAAATCAAAAGATCACCAAAAGTAAGTAAAACTCTTGAGTTAATTTTTTTTAGTGATAATTTTTTTAATTAAAACTTTTTATTTTCAAAACATATGTATGGGTAAGTCTTTAACACTGACCCTTACAAAGCTTTCTGTTACAAAATTTTTCCCTCTAGTCCCCACCCCTCCCCTAGATGGCAGGAAATGCACTACATGTTAATTATGTTAAAATACTTGACAAATCGAATATATGTATACATATTTCCACACTTATCATGTGCAAGAAAAAAATCATATCTACAAGAAAAATCAGAGAAAGGAAACACAATGCAAGCAAACATCAATAGAGAGCATGAAAATGTTATGTTGTGGTCCACATTTCACATCCCTCTCTCTGGATGTATATGGCTTTCTTCACTGAACAAATGGAGCTGGTTTGAAACATTTCATTGTTGAAGAGAGTCATGTCCATCAGAATTGATCATCTGAGTTAATTTTTTTTAAATAATAAAGCTGCTGGGGAAGAAAAAGTGAAACAAATCCTCTTCCTAACAGAAAGACAGAGGACTACTAAGAAAGAATTGTGTATACATTAGCAGATGTGGTCATGGCATCAGATGTTTTTGCTTAGTTATTGTTCTTTATGATAAGTAAAGGAAGAATTTTTTAACTTATAGAAATTATTTTGATGAAAACATAAAGTTCAGTGATAAAAAAGTAATTAAAATACCCAGAAGTTTATCAAGTGTGAATTGTGTCTGGCTAGGCTCACATGAAAATAATCAGTTTCATGTAGTTCACAGTTATTAAGCATTTTCTGTGTGTAAAGTAGTTTCTTCATCATTGGAGATATGAACCTGAATAAGGGCCAGTCCCTGACCTTCTAAGATATACTCTAGGGTTAGTAGCAGAATATGTGTGTGTGTGTGTGTGTGTGTGTGTATGTTTAAAATAAATTAGAATATAGAAGAATATAAAGTACTCTGAAATTAGATGAGGAAGTAATCACTGTTGGCCAGGAAAAACCAAAGGTAAGACATTTGGATGAGTTTTAAAGGATGGGTATACTGTCAGTAGGTAATATCACAGGGAGGAGAGGAATCCTAGGAGTAAGAAATGATTAAGAACAAAGTCTTAGGTATTATTAATTTTCAGGAAAATGGCAAGTTAAAGTGAACAGACTGAATATTCCTTTGGTTGACATTATATAATTGTGCAGTAGGACTTTTGGTCCTTAATTCAGCATTATGTTAGGCAGGATTTCCAAATTAAAAAAAAAATTAAAATTCCTATTTAGACTTCTTTTTAAATGAGACATTCTAACAGGCCATTAAAAACAGTGTAGCCAAAAATTACTTACTATTAATGGCACAAGATGATTATAAAGCCTTCACATTCATTTATTTACCCAGATGATCCTCACAAAGACCCTGAGGTGGCTAAGGCAAGTATTATTATCCCCGTTTAATAGATTAGGAAACTGAGGCTCCAAGAGGTCATTAAACCTCAAGTGATAGTTTTTTTTAAATCAAAATGTCTTTTAACTCATTCTTTTTAAACTCAAGAAAGCATCCTTAATTTACTTTTATTAAATTTGAAGCCCTGGGTCATGCCTTTTTCTGAATTTGTGCAGGTCCCATTTGTTTCTTTGCAGATGAGTTAGATCCACTTGCAAATTGATCGATTTCTGCTTTTGGTCCTTAAGTATAGATTTATGGAGATTATAATTAGCAGTAGAAATGAAGGAACAGGTAAAAATTCAGGTCTGGAACATTTTAGCCTTACAGCATACACGTTTTCTTAGGGGTGTATACAATTTAGAGCTCTAAAGGAATCTTTGCAAAAAAAATCAAAAACAAAAAAGTCCAGAATTTTAGAATGGCAAGTGTCCTTGGAGATTATTTGGACCTACCTACCCTGTATCACAAATAGAGATTTCATAATATGAGAGCAAGAGCGAGAGTGAGAGTGAGAGCAAGAGGAGAGAGAGAATATAGCACATTACATACATTATCTCATATAATGATTATCTAAAAAATGGCCTCATAGACAGTTATTCCCATTTCTAGTACTATTTCTGATGCTCCTATACCTTCTTTTTGGACTCCTATAGCTTCTTTTTCCCCCTCCTCCTTGTGACCTAAATTCTTTTAAATGAGACTTCTTCCTACTCAGTCATAGCTAGAATTGGGCATTGATGTGGAAGAAGGAAATTGTTTTTCCCCCACTATAATTCAGAGACTTGTCATCCACACATGTGTAGGTTCTTTACTAACCTTGGGAGGACTGATAGGGAAGGCCTAGCCTTGGGACAGAGCATGAGGGAGCAAGGTTTTATGTTGGCAAAGTTTGGGGAAAAGGGGGAATAGGTCAGGTCTCCACTTTATCTGTGGTCCTACAGAGTCTCTTGGGGCCCATCATCCTTTCCTACAAACTCCTGTGGAGTGTCAGGCCAGAATCTTTTCTCCATATTTCCATCCCAGGATTCCATGTTATGTCTTTAATTCTACCCTTCCGTGCCATCTTTACTGCTCTGAATGTCTTCCTTGTGACATTCAAGGGGACACTGATATCTGTACATTCATGACTTTGCATGCAATATGGTGCAGTGAGGCTCACCTTGACTGCACTTGGACTCCTCTCTTGGTGATCAGTCCCCAAGCTTTGAGCAATGGACTGTTTTTGGCAGGAAAAGAAAAGGAAAAAAAGCCCCTCATGTTAGAGTCCTGCCCTTGCCCTGGGCCCAAAGTGGAGGAGATGCTATGTTCCTCCCACATCCCAGAAATTAGACCCAATGTGTATGTAGATGGAGAGGGGGCAAAAAAAGGAAAACTTATGGTCACAGGGTCCTAGATGCATCTCTATATCACATCTTCTGTTTATTAGGAATGCAGGAATATTAGAAATTTAAATCTAAAATTACTGTGACTTTTCCTAAATTGTTATATAGGGATTCACACTACTACTACTACTAAAGACCTTGTAGTCTAGATTATTTAAACGGCATTTTGCCTCCTCACCTCTCCCCCACCACCACTCCCTTCCCAAGTTCTTTCCAGCTAAAGAAAATTTGCTTACCTGAGACTCAGTGCATATTAGCATGGGTTAGACTTCTTTCCATTTACCACTCTGAAGCCAGAAGGTTCTCTCATCAACTACATTTTACAGCATTTTAGAATCAGCACTTATAGGGCCAATTTCTTCTTTGCTAGGCTGCTCTGTCCCATGGAAACAGCTTGGTCATCAAATGTATCAGTCACTTGCCTTTCAAACTAATTTGAACACCATCTTTCACTCTGGTCATAAAATGAAATTGTGGATGAAACATTCTATATAGAGAATGACATCCAGAAGGTATATATGTTCTACTTAAATATAAGTACACCCCTTAATTCTTTCTGAACCTCAGTTTCCTCATTTGTAAAATGAAAATTTAAAGTGCTCACATTATCTGCCTCATCAGGTTTCTGTGGGGAGCAAATCACTATGTAAATGAGATTGCCTGTGTTGTCTGTCACCATAAAACATTGTATGTGTGACTTAAAGTGATAATGGTCACGGGCTTGGAGCCAGAAAGGCTCTCTAAGCTCATTTAATCTAATCTTCTCATGTTATAGAAGAGAAAACTCAAACCCAGAGAACTTAAATGACTTGCCTCAGTCATACAGGTAGTAAGCTAGGATTTGAACTGTCGTCCTTTATCTCCAGATGCTAAGTCTTTCCAGTACATCATGTCAGAGGAAGTGGTGGAATGATGATGGTAGTGGTGGTGGTGAAACGAAGTCAGTTGTTATAGGGAGGCCTTTTATCTTCAATAGAAGGGTTTGGGGCATCAGTCGTACAAACTAATTGTGTGGCCTGTGGCAAATAATTTCACCTCCTTTGGACTGGGTTTCTTCATCTGTCAAATGAAGTTATACCATAAATATCTAAGATCTTTTCTATGTTATTCTATGTTGTGTTCTAATATTCCAGAGTCTAGATTTTAGCATTTTTGAGTCCTTTTCAGTTCTAATATTCCATGTCCTACATTATATATGTACTAAGATTTCCCTAAGAGCTACCATTCTATGTTCTGTCGTAGCATTGTCTGTTTTTTTCCTTTATGAAAGCTTTTTATTTGCAAAACATATATTCTTCAACATTGACTCTTACAAAGCTTTCTGTTACAAATTCCCCCCCCCCCAGTCCTCACCCCTCCCATAGATGGCAGGAAATCCACTACATGTTAATTATGTTAAAATACTTGACAAACCGAATATATGTATACATATTTCCAAACTTATCATTGTTGTGCAAGAAAAATCGTATCTACAAGAAAGAAAAATCAGATACAGGAAACACAATGCAAGCAAATGTCAATAGAAAGCGTGAAAATGTTATGCTGTGGTCCACATTTCATATCCCTCTCTCTGGGTGTATATGGCTTTCTTCACTGAACAATTAGAGCTGGTTTGAAACATTTCATTGTTGCAGAGAGCCATGTCCATCAGAATTGATCATCATGTAATATTGTTGTTGCTATGTACAATGATCTCCTGGTTCTGCTCGTTTCACTCAGCATTAGCTCATGCAAGTCCCTCCAGGCCTCTCTGAAATCGTCCTGCTGGTCGTTTCTTACAGAACAATAATATTCCATCACATTCATATACCATAATTTATTCAGCCACTCTCCAATTGATGGGCATCCATTCAGTTTCCAGTTTCTAGCCACTAAAAAAAGAGCTGCCACAAACATTCTTGCACATGTGGGGCCCTTTCCTTCTTTTATGATTTCTTTGGGATATAAGCCCAATAGAAACACTGCTGGGTCAAAGGGTTTGCAGAGTTTGATGACTTTTTGAGCATAGTTCCAAATTGCTCTCCAGAATGGTTGGATCCATTCACAGTTCCACCAACAATGTATCAGTGTCCCAGCCTTCCCACATCCCCACCAACATTCTTCATTATCATTTCCTGTCATTTTAGCCAATGTGACAGGTGTGTAGTGGTATCTCAGAGTTGTCTTAATTTGCATTTCTCTGATCAATAGTGATTTGGAGCACCTTTTCATATGACTAGAAATAATTTTAATTTCATCATCTGAAAATTGTCTGTTCATATACTTTGACCATTTATCGA